>JAODAL010017457.1:0-77671 GCA_025379985.1 Phyllomedusa bahiana
AGCGGGAAGACATACAAAACCCCACACAATCACCTTGTGCTGCTCAGATTGGATCGCCTACTATCATGAAAAAATATCGGGAAATTCAATTTAGATCTGAAAGGCATAGGGAACCTGTCAAAAAAAGAATTATTTTTGTTAGGCCCCACGGCCCGCCCCCGCAGGTGCCCCCTCTAAGCACTGGACTTCTATTGCCTACAAATAAACACGGCCCTGCACACAATACAAACAGATCATGGCTGATGGCTCGAAAATGTTTATTCTCCTAATGCCGCAAGCACATAGGCCTTGCACTGAAAATCCCCCATGGGCCGGTCTGTCTATGAACCTCAAAAGTAGTCAACTATTCCACTCATCGCTAAAAGACTCCTGGGGCGGCAAATGTGGCCCTGCATTCTGATTACTGAGCTGGGAAAGCAGCCACTAGGAAATTCAATTAGGTTTCATTTGTGTAAGTGGCTGTGACAGGGGTGTAGCTTGGAGGGGGCAGAGCAAACGTTTGCCCATTGTAAAGCTAAGCTACCACTGTGTCAGCTTAATATGTGAATATTAGGAAATTGCTCATAATAAAATTCCCCAATCTACAAGGTTTGGCTTAGTAATGTTAGGTATAAGGGGCTTGTCTAGAGCAAACTTTTTAAATATATAAATTTGTAAATTGGGGCTGTTGCTATAAAACACAAGGACATACTCACCTCTGTTCCAGCTCGGCCTCTGCTCTGGTCTTCTACTGTCTTTCTGGTCCTGACAGTTGCAAATGAGGACAATTGGCTTCTACCTCATGGGGGTTTTTGCCTTCTTCTGGATCAACACTTTAGCAAAAGAGGCCGAACTGGACGTCTGTCTTTCTTCGGCCTTACAAACTATGTAACGTCACTTTTACAGTCACTGATTGGCTGTAGCACTCATGTGTCTTTTACCAACATCACTGTTTGGAGCATTCACTTCTAGAAGGAAGGTAATGCCAGGGAAATACATGTGCGACCCATCCTTTTTTATCAAAAAGAAACCCCACTTTTACGTCCTGAGCATTTTAAAATACGCGATACGTTATTATATACCAGGGCCGGACTGAATCTAAAAAGCAGCCCTGGCACAAAAGCCCATCAACAACATACATTACCCCTCCTCCCTTACATATTACATAAAATTGTGCATGGAATATGAGTAGCAGGGCATTTTGCATTTCTTGGACACACACCTCACCACTCTCCAGAATAAACCACACCATCAACACAAGAAAGAAAATAAAGTGTTTAAAAAAAAAAAACTCTATCCTAGGGCAGGGGTGGCGCACATTTGCTTTTGAATGGGGAAACATGCTACATGCACCCCCAATAAACCAATAAAGCTTTATACAATACCATAAAAACGGTCAGAACCAGTTCAGGTTGTCGGCACATGGCAAACCATACAAGTGAATACAACACTGATCCAAAATAGAGGCAAAATAAATACTGACATCCAGGGGCTCACAGGTGACATCTTCTTTGATGAGTTGTTCACTTTCCCTGTTCTTCTCCCTTCAGTCCAAACGGACTTCTTTCAGCCATGACTCGTCGCTACAGAATTTGCAACTAAAAGGTCTAAGGCCTCTTTCCCCTCGGCTTTTTTTTGCCGGGGTTTTGGCGCCGTACTGCGGCGCCGGATTTGCGCTGCAGTACGGGCCCAATCCGCGGCAGCAATTACGGTAACCCCACTGCTCTCATAGAGAACAGGGGATCCGTCGCCTCCTTCCCCGCTCGGCGAATCCGCCGCGGGGGAGAAAGTGACATCCCACATTATTTACGCGCGGACGCGCCGTAAACAATGCATTGTCTAATGGGCCGAGAGCGGCGCCCCCGCCGCGCTCCGGCCTCGCCCCCGTCCCTTATTCACGGCGGATTTGTGAGCTCAATACGGCTCACAAATCCATCGGGAATAAGCCGTGTGAACACGGCCTTAGGGTCCATACTTTTCCAAGACCCTTGCCACCTCTATACACAATCCCTATTTATAGCGCCCCAGATAGCAATAAGTAATGATGTCTCCTTTGTCCCCAACTGCTCAGAAATAGTGTCCTTTTCTCAGTGGTACTGCCCCCTCTGTGCGCTGTTCACAGTAATAGTGTCCCTTCTGTGTCCCAATTTAGTAATAATGCCCATTCTGGTCTCAGCTTCTCAGTAAAAATGCCCCACCTGTGCCCCTTCCTCAGTAATAATACTCCTCTCTGTAAGGGTATGTTCACACATCTAAATCTTCCTATGACAGCAATCCCAACGAGGGGTCTGTTGATCCAGGGATTATTCTGATTGCCAGATTGGAGTCTGGAAGGAATTTTTTTCTTAACCCCTTAAGGACCCAGCCTGTTTTGACCTTCCTGACACAGCCCTATTTTTGAAATCTGACAGTGTCCCTTTTAAATGTGAGAATAACTTTTGGGACCTTTTACCTATCCATGTGTTTTCAGAGAATTTTTTCTCGTGACACATTGTGCTTTAAGTTAGTAAGAAATTTTTTTTTCCATACAATCCTTGTTTTTTTGTGAAAAATATCAAAATTTCATGAAAATAGGAAAAATTAGCGATTTTGAAAGTTGCAAAATTTCTGCGTGCAAGACAGATAAATTATTCACCACAAAATAGTTTTATAACTAGAAATCTACCATATGTCCACAAAAGGGTGGCATCATTTTTAAATTTTTTTTTTTTTTTTACGACATTAAGGGCTTAGAAATTTAGTAGTAATTTCCCTCACTTTTTCAAGAAAATTTGCAATATACTTTTTTAGGGACCACTCCAGATTCTGACTTGGCTTTGAGGGCCTGCAGTTAGATACCCCCATAATTTGACGCCACTGAAACTAGAACCCCTTAACGTATTTACAACACTATTTAGGAAGTTTGATAACCCTTCAGATATTGCACAGAAATTAAAGCAAAGTGGAGGTGAAATTTCAAAATTTCACTTTTTTTGCAGATTTTCAATATTTATCCATTATTCACTGGAATACGGTAAATGTGATTAGGTAAATGCAACTTAATATCAATTCCCCCAGATCTGCCGTTTTTAGAGATATCCCATATGTGGCCCAAAGTGCATTATTTGGCTACCCATAAGCCCCAGAATAGGAGGAGCACCTACATACTCTGGGGTCTCATTTTCAATACATTTTTATTTAGGCGCCATTTCAGTTTTGGGGACACCCTAAGGTGCTAAAACTTAATAAACACCCCTAAATAGCCCCGAAATTTTGGGAAACTACACCCTTAATAATATTCCAGGGGTGCATTGATATATGACCCCACGGTGATTCACAAATTTTTTTTTACAAAAGGGGCGGAAAATTAAAAAAAAAATTTTTTTCAAAAAACTGAAATTTTTAAAGCTTAAAATTTTTCATAAAAACAAGGAAAACCTGAAAAAAGACCCTAAAACTTTGTTTAAGAAATTTCTTCCAAAGTTGGAAAAAACCCCTACATATGGTGTAAACTGCTGTTTGGGCGCATGCAGGGCATAAGGGAGGGAGCGCTATTTGGCTTTTTTGGAACCGTTTTTGGTGGGGCCAGTCCATTTGCAAATCCCCAAAGTACAAACAGGCAAAAACCTTTCCAAAGTCCCCCCTTTTTGGGATTAAACACCCATCAGGACCCTCACTGGGGGTGTACTTCATTTTGGTGCACAGGGTTCATATTTTTTTTAGAAAATGGGCAAGAAAATGGGGGAAAACCGCAGTTCTTTTCCTTTGGGTTTTTTTAGTTTAAATTTTTTACGCATTCGCCGGCTTTAAAAAGATTGATAACTTTACTATGGGGGTGGTAAAATTACAATATAAGATTATATATTTTTTTTTTTATATTTTTACACAAGAAATAGTCGGGGGGCTGCCCGGGAGCCAGGAAGAGGCCCGCAAGGAGAAAGCTCCGGGGAAAAGACCGCAACTTACTATTGCCCGCACCCTCCCCCTAAATGGGTAGAAGGAATCCACTACCCCCAAAAAACTTCTGGAAGGTCCGACTGCCCGGCGCCACCCCCCCCGGACCCTTCTTCCCCAGACCCCGGCCGCGCTCCGCGCCTTCTACAGCCCCGGCGCCATCACTACGGGTCTCCCAAAAAACGGGGGCCACTCCACAGCTCCGGACCCCGAGCGGGAGCTCGTCTAACTCCGCTCGCAGGCCGGAACAAGGGCCTCCTGGGGCGCTGACATCTCCGGACCGCAGGACCCCGGGGGGAGGCGAGAAAAAGCGCCCCCATACCCCCCTGTATTCCCCGGCGCTCCCTCCCACAGTTGGCGGGAACCCCCACCCAGCCACCCGCTCAGGCCTCCTCCCTACGCAGCTATGGCGGCATCGGTCTGACCCAGCCATCCAAACCTGGCCCCCCACAGCACAATAAGCCATCCCAGGGACCTTCCCTCCCCCTTTGGGCCCCGGACAGGTGGAGGGGCGGAGGGGCACACTCACAGCCCAGGAGTCCCGGCCCTTTCCCATAACATGGACCCCGGCATGGCCGCATCCTGGAAAGGGGTCCCCAGGGGTTCCCCCCCCTCCCCCATAACCCGGACTCTCTAAAACCCTCCAGGGCTGAACAAATCCAACAGCCCCCCACCAAGTAGCTAAAGTATTGTCTCTGAGGTCGGGGGCGGAGTTCCCGGGGGAAAAATCTCAACCTCCCCATGACTTAAAATGATCTCATCCAGGTGGCCCCCTGGAGCCGACCAGGATCACCGCCCAAAATATCTTGCACAAATCCACCTGCCATCTCTGCGCAATTGTCTACTTGAAGGAGAGTCCCGCCACCGGGAGGACCTTACAAAGAGGCCGGGAGGAAATAATGTGGGGGTCGGGGGGCCTCCCAAACCCCCCAAGGCTGAAAATCTGCAGGATTCTGGCTCTCTGTTCCTACAGTTAGGGGCCCAGCCTCCCCCCCCACCTTAAGCTTAAATAGAGCTCACGGCCTTCGCCCCAAGGGCTCCTCTCCACACCCAGGGACATCATTTGCTGTTTTCATGACCACCTCAAAAAGGGGGCCCTCATAGAAGGGTTAGGGAGCGAGCCGGATTTTCAAGGCTCCACGATTCGGGTCTTCCAAGCCCTCTCCTGGATCACCCACAAAAACGCCGGCATTTGGGGCCCCCCTCACGTCCTTCGGGAAACACACTTTCCTATCGGGGGAACTTTCCATTGCGCTTACGGCGCGTAGGGGGGCCGCTCAGCCACGCTTAAGGCATACCAACTCCGATTTCTCGACCCCTTTAAAACCCCCACCGAAAAGGAGTTTTGGAAACGCCCCTTTCCCTGCTCCTCCCCCCCCCCGCCGGGAAATTTCCCCCCCCCCCCCCCTAAGGGACGCCCCTTGTAAAACCCCCAGGGGGCCCAGGACCCCGGCCCCCCCGCGTTACACAAAAGGCTCTTTATTAGGGCCCCCCCCAGCCTTACTCATTTTGCTAGAACGGGTGGTTAAATGCCTCCCTGGTCTCATGACATTTGTGGTAGGCCTGGGGGTCGAGTTAGCATTTTTTGGGGCGCCCCCATTTATAACAACTGTATTTGGGGCCCATCCTCCTGGGACATCACTCAGGTTTTTGTTGTCCTTCCTGCCTTCCCATTTTCTGGGTTCAGGCAACGGGTCAAATTGTTTCGTGGGGGGGGGACCCTAATAGGACCTTCTCTTTTAGGCCTTTTTGGGCTCTTGGGTGAAGTTTTCACACACCTCCTCTACCCCCAACCCGGGGTGCCCCCGGCCTGAACATTTCCTAATCTGGGATAACTCCCGGGTTTTTTATTTTTTTTTTAAAAATTGTAAATCACCGAGCTTTTTTGTTTATTTTTCCCTTCCCCTCCCTTCCTCTTCTGTTCGTCCCCCTTCCCTAAAAACCCAAAGGTAGTACTCTCTGCACTGGGTTCTTAATTGGGTGCGCAAATTGAACAGCTGGGTTAGGATCAACACTAAAAAAAACCCCCCCAAATCAGTCCGCTTCATAACTCTCAATGTAAAGGGTTAAACTCATCATAAGCAACGAGGCCCTGGGGGAATGTAAAGCACTGGGGGGATATAGCTTTCTCCAAGAACGCTTTTTTAAATCCAAAGGGTCATTCAATTTGCAAAACCCCGTACCCTCTATTTTTTAATGCCTTCAGCCCACTAAAAAGGCAGGATACCATTTTTGGTCCAAAATTGGCCCTCTGGGGTCCATTCGTCGCTTCTTGACCGGAGGGTCGTTTTTATCATCTTGTAGGCCCACTCTCACAACCGACCTTTACGTTGGCAATGTTACGCCCCCAAACTGCTCAGATGGGTTTCCTAAAAAAGGTTGCCTTTAATTTTCGGGACCCCCTTTACCTCTCTGGTCGGGGGGGGACTTCAACAGGGTTTTTTTCCCCGGAAGTCATGGACCGTTCCACGATAAGGGAAACCCCCGGGACCTAACCAACGGGGTTTTTCTCGGGCCTTTCGGGAAAACTTTTTGGGCCCGGGGCTGGTTTTGACCATGGCGCATAACCACCGAAAGCAGGGACTATACATTCTTTTCTCACCCGCAAAAACCCCCCAAATAGATTATTTTTTCGGTAAATCCCTCCCTGCGGTCACTATCGGGTCTGAAAAGGCCCAAAAACCTGGTCTGATCACCCCATCATTTTCGATCTCATTTCCATCCCCACCCCCAATCCTGCCCCCGAACTAAACGAGCATTAAATTAAATCCATCCTAGGGACAAACTGAGAGCCCCTTACCTTTATTTTTATCCAACTTGGATCATGGCCGGGGCCACGTTGTTGGGGGGCCCCCAAGGCGGTTTTTAGAGGTAATGCAAAACCCCGGGGTCCAGACTGAGAGGGACTTAAGGGGGCCAAAAAAATTTTCCCTTCGGAATCAGCGAGGGCTCTCCAGCAAAGAAGTTTTCCCTCCGTCCACCCACCCTGAGGGGTATTGTGGGGAAACAGAGGGGGGCTGAAGGACATGGCGGGGAAGCCTTGGGGAAAACTCCTCGTCTATTCTAAACAGCGATATTATGAGTTTTTTGGGAAAAAGGCCATAGCACGGCGCGCCAACTCAAGGGAGGACCGCCAAATTTCCCTCCCAGGCCCTGAGGGGTAGGGGACAGCACTCCTTCACGACCCTAAATTTTAGCCAACATTTCTCTGACTTTTTCCAAACTGTATCCTTGCCGTCGAGCTCCCGGATAGGAAGCAGCTCGGAAGCCCATCCAACTTTCTTTACTCTGTCCCTTAGCCAAACCCCCCCCTCGGAAGCCTCGCCTCCCTTAACCTCTTTTGGAATTAGGGAACTGTTAGAGGTCTGAGGGGCCTCCCAAAAGGGGGAAGGCCCGGGCCCCGGGCGGCCCTTTCCCTTTCCGGTACTTTAAGACCTTCCTAGTCTTGGGGCCCCCCCATCTCTCCCTCTTCAAAATTCCTTCCGCAGGGGCTCCCATCCCTGGTTCTATGTCAATTCTCACCTCACTCTCATCCACAAGAAGGGAAGGCCCGGCAGATAGTGCAAGTTACAGGCCCCTACTCTCCGAACTCGGGAAACAAATATTCACTAAAAAACCTGGCCAATAGGCTGGGGGGATGGGTGCCCCCGCTGATCAATAAGGTCAGGGGGCTTCGCCCCCGCGTCAGGGGGGATAACACAAGACGAACCACGCTTGATTGTATCCTAAACCTCGGGGCGGAACAGGGCCCCCATCCTTTCCTTGACCCCCAAAAAAAACCTTTGATCGGCGGGGGGCCCTTCCTGTTTTAAACCTTTCGACCAGGTTTTGGGGGGCCCTTCTGAGGGCTTTTGGAGCCCCCATTCCCCCCCCTCAGCAGCGTTAAGCTACCTCACACACCTCGGGAACCCCTTTCCGGGTTTAAAATGGAACTAACAGGGCTGCCCCTTGTCCCCCCTTCTTTTTTGCTTTATGTTTTGAACCCCGCAGCTGCCATCAGGCCCTTTATCCGATATTAAGGGGGTTAAGGGGAAAGATAAGGAATTTAAGCTCTCTTTATTTTCGACGACATTTCCTGCGACCCCAACCACTTAAATCTTTCACTCCCGGCCCCACACCTTTGGGGCGTTTGGTCGTTTTTCTGGATACAAGGTCAACGTCAAAAACTGAGGCTCTCCCCCCTCAACCCCACCTAGGTTCTGTCACCCTCAGGGGCCCAAATTCCCATATCAGTGCATCCCAGTCCCTTTGGTACCCGGGCACCCATAAACGAATGCTATATTCCCTCTACAGGGCCCAAATTCCCCCACTGTTAGGAAATACGGGCACTTCTTCAAAATGAACCCTACCTATCTGTTTTTTTGGAGAAAAAACCGGTCAAAATGTCGGTCTTTCCTAACTCCTTACCTTTTGAACCCTCCCTGGGCAGTGCCTTGAGGACTTAAAACTTTGCAGGCGGCATTTTGCATTTTATATGGCGCAAGGAGGGACAGAGTAGCTAGAGAATTTTGATGCTGATAAAAAGAGGGGGGGCTGGCGTCCCAAATTGATTTATTACTCGGCCACACACCTCGCCGATCCCCCGGGATGGTCAGCCCCCTTTGGGCTTATTCAAAAGGATGGAGGTGGAAAGCTCGGATAGCTCCCACCACCCCAAGCCTCCCTGGGACTCCGCTCCATCCCGGGAGGGGATGGACTTACTGGGCCCCAAATTTGGTTCACCCTTCCGAAAATCGGGTGTGAAGGGCAGATTCACTGCCTCCCCCGGGCCTCGCCCCGACCCTTCGCCTGCACCCCCTCCTGCCTACTACTCCTCAGGGTACTTTGCCGACCATGGGTGGGCGGGATCTATTCGCTTTGCGATGTTGCCCAGGCCTGATAGGAAGTTAGCTAATTTGGCATTGCAGCGGGATTTCGACCTCCCGCAACCCCGAAGTTCCACTCCTTTAGATCTCTCACCTCCCTTTTCCTTTACGAACAAACACCCCTATCCCCCCCCACCCCCTTTGAGTCCCCCCTTTAAATGGGTACGACAACGAAAGGGGCTGATTTCCCCAAACTATTCCCTGATTGGAATTCTCCTACGAAGAGCCTACGACTATAAATATATGGGGAAAAGGGAAAATTCCTGGGCAACCATCCCCTACTCACATGGCAAACATTTGGGGAAAACAGCGCCAAATCATCGACTTTCTGCCAAAGGGAGAACCTTACAAGGTCCTCTTCTTTTGGTACCACACACCCGATCAGTTGCATAAATGGTTTTCCCCCAAACATCCCTAGTTGCTGGAGGTGCCCAACTGCCATAGGACCCCCGCACATTTTCTGGAATGCCTCGAGTGAAACTTTCTGGGAACAGGGGAAAGGCCCCTGAAAGAGGGCCTGGGGGTGGAAATCCAGTTGGGCCCCTTGGGGTATCTACTTTTTGGGGCCGTTTTAGAACCCTTTCCCAGGGGGAAAAGGGTAATTTATGTTTCTTTCCTGACGGCAGCTAGGTCCTGATCGATCTAGATGGAAACGACCATACCCCCTAGCAGAGCGGATCTCATACATAAACGAGGGGGTACGTAAATGGGGCAGTTGTGGGCCCCTCTCCACACAGCTGGGTCTGTTCAAAAAAACATGGGGGGCCTGGGAACTTTCTGGGGAGTGAATTTTGACCAAGCAAAACACCAAATTCAAGAAACATCATGCCTACCCCTCCCCCCCCTCCCCCACCCCCTTTTTCCCTCCCTTGTTTGTCTCTATCTTCAGGTCTGTTCTAGCTCAAAGGGTTTTTCCCAAAATTCCTTATTATTTTGTGGGACCATACTCCTTTCTAATTTAGGGGTTACCGAGCCTACGGAAGGACTTCGTGTTTACCCCCTCGACCCACGTGTTTTTCACTAACTATATTCGAAATTGTTTTTTTCTGAGTAAAAATTTTTTATTTTTCACATTTGAAAAAATATAATAAAACCTTTAGTTAGCAAAAAAAAAAAAAATACTCTATAAAAAAATGCGTTTTTTTTTGTCCCTTTGACAGCCTAACTTTTTATTTTGCTGTTTCAGAGCTTTGTATGGGCTTTTTTTTTGCGGGATATTGAAGTTTTTTTTAAATTGGGGGCATTATGTATGTTTCACTTTTTTTTAAGGTTTTTCTGAGAGTTTGAACAAAATACATCAAATCTTGGTATGTTTTTTATTTTTATTTTTTTTAGCGGTCATGAGGGTATAATACATGGTACTTTATTTCCGGGCAAAACGATTACACCGATACCAAAATTTGATATTTTTTTTTTTATTTTTTACTGCTTTTTTACAATAAAAAAAACTTTTTTTCAACCAGGAAAATACTTTTGCATCGCCATAGTCTGAGAGCCATAACTTTTTAAATTTTTCGTGCTTGGAGCTGTGTAGGGACTTGTTTTTTGCAAGATGAGTTGACGTTTTTTTATTTGTATCATTTTTGGGGGGACAAGGCTTTTTGATCGCTTTTAAATCCATTTTTTGGGGGCCAGGGTGGGAAAAAAATACTGCAAACCTAGTAGTGTTTTTTATTTTATTTTAACAGGGCTCACCGTGCAGTATCCATGATAAGTTAGCTTTACTCTTTGGGTCGCTACGTTATGGCGATAAACCCATTTACATAGTTTTTTTTTATGTTGAAGCACGTTAAAAAAAAAGAAAAGTGTTTTTAGTGTGTAAAAACAATATTTATGCATCGCTATCTTCTGAGAGCTATACATTTATTTTTTTTTTCCGTATACAGAGCTGTTTGGGCGTTTCTAGGAGTTTTTGATCGCTTTTTATTCCATTTTATGTGCTCAGATAAAAAATATCTTAATTCTGTGATAGTTTTTTTTTTTTTTACGGCGTTCACTGTACAGGTAAATTAACATGACAGATTTATAGAGCAGGTCGTTACGCACGCGTCGATACCAAAAATATGGTACTTTTTTGGGGCGATTGGCGTTTGGAAAAAGGGGAAAAGGGGGGGGGTGTAGTATTTTTATTTTAATTTTGTCGTGTTTGGGTGTTTTACTTGTTTTTTTTTTTCACTTTTTTTTACTTTTTTTTTCACTTTTTTCCACATTTTTTTTTTAAACTTTTCCCCATAGGGATTTGAATGAGAGATCTTTAGATCTCTCATTCAATAGGATCAGTGCATAGTTTGTTGCTATGACTGGTTCCTATGACAACTGTAAACACGATGCCAGGGGCATGCCCACAGGGCACGGCTGGGCATGTGACGTCACAGAAAACCCGGGAAGCAGAGAATGCTTTTCCGTGCTTTCTCTCAAGGGCGAGCTGCACGGATCGCCCCGGAAATCCGTGCGCTGCTGCCGCCGACAGAGACGCGGGAGGAGCGATCTCCTCTGCGTCTCTCTTAGTTATTGCGACCCGATCGTTGCGATAATTAAAAGGGGGTTTAACGTCCGTCCGTCCCCCCCCCCGCCCCACCCCCCCCCCCCCCCCCCCGGAGCGAAACCGGGTGCGGAGGCCGATGCGCGGATGTCAGCTGTAATATACAGCTGACACCCCGCGCCGATCTCAGCGAACTTGCCTATAGTTCCGCGATCCTCAGGACGTTTCATACTCAGGTGCTTAACCCCCAAACGACCTGGACGTATGGATAATCTAAGGCGTTAAGGGGGTTAAATGAGGACAAATGGCTTCTACCTCATTGGGGTTTTCCCTTCCTCTGGATCCCAAAACTTTTAGCACAAAAAGGTGAACTGGATGGACGTCTGTCTTTTTTCAGCCCCTTTCAAACTATGTAACCAATCTGACATGTAGTCCTCTGCAGAATTCCAAGGCAATACCTCAGATTTCTATCGAGGGTTTTATCTTTGCAGAGGCAGTTTTGGCCTCTAATTTGGACACAGGTTAGACCTATGTTAACGGGGCTTAGCCGCATCAATCCTGCCTGATGTGAATCCGAGGAGAGTCCACTTCAAATAATGGACTGTCCATTCTTTTTTTTCCACACCACAGATTTGAAATCCGGAATATGTCAATTCTACATAGTTCATAGTGTCAACTACAGCGCAGACTGGCCATTGAAATAAATGGGCATGGGTTTGCACAAGGATTTTAACGTGGAATCCGACTCAGAATTCTTTTTGGGGCTTTCTGTGGACTATGACAGGACAGCATGGACCTGTGCACACTGAGGAGGTCAGCGGGTCAGCACAGGTGGCAAGATGCATTGATGGCATCTTCACGGTCTCTAGTATTACGTTAGCTACCTGTATTAACATCTTATATTGTTGTTTCTGGTGAAAATTGCTGCTATTTTTGCATTTTGACATATTTTCCTGACATTCTTTCCTATGCACTATTCTCTGCTTGGCTGATGAAGACTTAATAACCCAAAAAGTTCTAATTCTAATAATTTCCACGGTACAATAGTAAAAAAAACGGTGCAATGCAGTATCACATATATTACAGCACCATAGCACTATACTTCTATGGCACTATGTCACATGGCACTATTCTCTTATGTTACCATGGTACTATGTCATTACAATGCTGTGCTACTATGGCACTGTGCTGTTATGTTACTACAGCACTATGTCACTACAATACCATGTCCCTATGCTCTTTTGTCATCATGACACTATGGTGCGACACGTGTGTAAGGGGCTGTGCCAGTATTCTCGTGTTCTTTCAGCCCAAAAACTGTTGCAGCCCTGTTCTTTCGATGTATGAGCAGGTGCACTCCAAAAGTAGGCACATTTTGTGGTGCCCACAGCACTTTCTAATGCGCCCCGGGTGTGGGGGCGTTCTGAAGGCGTCGCACCACAACCGTATGATTCTACACATTTATGTCTGGAGGACGGCAAAACTGGGCGCATTACAGCTGGAACAGCCAGACCACGTTACAAGTGGCTTACCCAGGGGTGCCAATAGGGCAGGACGGACAGTTCTGCTGTCAGGGGCCCTAATCAAAAAGGGGCCCACTGATATGTTAAAAAATAGGAACTGTTATGGGTTGGGGTTCCATGTGATTTGGCCCTGAAACGGTTAATAGATGACTAATGGCAGCCCTGGGTTTACCTGAGCCTGAGTTGTAGTGGAACTAGAGTGTGCCAAAACTATGACCCGCAGTAGAACAGGATCATACATTCTGGTGCATTCTACACTGCTTTATAGCTATTTAGAACTGGTCTCTTTGAGCCTAGATCATACCTGTGTCACTACAATACCACGTTACTAAGCTCTTATGTCACCATGACACTATAGGTCACATGTATGAAAACTATATAGGTCTAAAACTCACTTTGTTGTACATAGGAACCAATCAGAGCAACCCTTTCATTACATATTGTGCTTTGGAAAAATTAGAGGGGCGCTCTGATTGGTTGCTATGGGAAACAAAGAGAGTTTTAGACCTAGACACTTTTCATACATGTGGCCCTAAAAAACCTTGTTACTATAGCAGTGTGTCACTACGTTACCATGTTACTATGGCATTATAGAGATACATACTTACGTAGTTTGCAAGGTCAAAAAAAGATGGACGTCCATCCAGTTCAGCCTATTGCGCTATAGTCTTGATCCAGAGGAAGGTAAAACCCCCCATGAGGTAGAAGCCAATTGTCCTCATTTTAGAGGAAAAAAACCCGACTCCAATCTGGCAATCAGAATAAATCCCTGGATCAACTCCCCTTCTCCAGAATCCTGGTCACTATAATTTGTTCTATTATTACATCTAGAAATGTATCCAGACCCTTCTCCAGAATCCCGGTCACTATAATTTGTTCTATTATTACATCTAGAAATGTATCCAGACCCTTTCCAGAATCCCGGTCACTATAAATTTTTCTATTAATTACATTTATAAATGTATCCAGACCCTTCTCCAAAATCCTGGTCACTATAACTTGTTATATTATTACATCTAGAAATGTACCCAGACCCTTCTCCAAATCCTGGCACTATAACTTGTTATATTATTACATCTAGAAATGTATCCCCGACCCTTCTCCAGAATCCCGGTTCACTATAACTTGTTATATTATTACATCTAGAAATGTACCCAGACCCTTCTCCAGAATCCTGGTCCACTAAACTTGTTCTATTATTACATCTAGAAATGTACCCAGACCCCTTCTCCAGAATTCTGGTCACTATAACTTGTTAATATTAATTTCATCTAGAAATGTATCCAGACCTTTTCTCCAAAACATGGGTCACTATAACTTGTTATTATTATTACATCAAGAAATGTATCCAACCCTTCTCCAGAATCCCGGTCACTATAACTTGTTATATTTATTACATCAAAAAAATGTACCCAGACCCTTCTCCAGAATCCTGCTCATATAACTTGTTCTATTATTACATCTAAAATGTACCCAGACTCTTCTCCAGAATTCTGGTCACTATAACTTGTTCTATTATTACATCTAGAAATGTATCCAGACCCTTCTCCAGAATCCTGGTCACTATAACTTGTTAAAATTATTACATCTAGAAATGTATCCAGACCCTTCTCCAGAATCCTGGTCACTATAACTTTTAATATTATTACATCTAGAAATGTATCCAGACCTTCTCCAGAATCCTTGGGCACTTTAACTTGTTCTATTTATTACATCTAAAATGTCTCCCGACCCTTCTCCAGAATCCTGGTCACTATAACTTGTTATAAATTTTTACACTCCAAAAAATGTATCCAGACCCTTCTCCAGAATCCTGGTCACTATAACTTGTTATTTATTACATCTAAAATGTATCCAACCATTCTCCAGAATCCCGGGCACTATAAATTGTTTCTATTATTACATCTAGAAATGTACCCAGACCCCCTTCTCCAGAATTCTGGTCACTATAACTTGTTCTATTATTACATTTAGAAATGTATCCCAGACCCTTCTCCAAATCCTGTCACTATAAAATTGTTTATTATTTCATCTAAAATGTACCCAGACCCTTTTCCAGAATCCTCTCAATAAAACTTGTTTCTATTATTTTCATCTAGAAATGTTACCCAGACCCTTCTCCAGAATTCCTGGGCCCCTATAACTTGTTCTATTATTACATCTAGAAATGTATCCAGACCCTTCTCCAATCCTGGTCACTTAACTTGTTATATTATAACATCTAAAATGTATCCAGAACCTTCTCCAGAATCCTGGTCACAAAAACATGAGATATTATTACATCTAGAAATGTCCTCCCGACCCTTCTCCAAATCCTGGTCACTATAACTTTGGGTTTAATTATTACACTCCAGAAATGTATCCAGACCCTTCTCCAGAATCCGGTCACTATAACTTGTTATATTATTACATCTAGAAATGTACCAGACCATTCTCCAGAATCCCGGGCACTATAAATTGTTCTATTATTACATCTAGAAATGTATCCAGACCCTTCTCCAGAATCCTGGTCACTATAACTTGTTATACTATTACATCTGGAAATGTATACAGACGCTTTTTGAACTCTGTTAGTGAATTCACCATAACAAAGTCCTCTGACAGAGCTTTCCACAGTCTCACCGCTCTAACAGTAAAGAATCCCTTTCTATGTTTATCTAGAAACGTTCTTTTGTCTTGGCATAGAGAACGCCCCCATGTTCCCGATACAGTCCTGGGTATAACTAAATCTTTAGAGAGATCCCTTTGATATATTTAAACATATTTATTATGTCCCCCCCCCCCAAAAAAGCTGTCTTTTCTCTAAACTGAATAATCCTAATCTTTCTAGGTATTGCAGTCCACCCAGTCCTTTAATTATTTTTGTTGCCGCCTTTGTACCTGTTCAAGCTCTACAATGTCTTTCCTGTGCACTGGTGCCCAAAACTGTCCACAATATTCCATGTGTGGTCTAACCAGTGACTTGTATAATGGGAGAATAATGTTCCCATCATGTGCCTCTATGCCCCTTTTAATACACCCCATAATCCTATTTGCCTTGACAGCTGCTGCCTGACACTGGCTGCTACAATTAAATTTACTGTCCACCAGGATTCCCATGTCCTTCTCCAGTCACTTTTACCCAGCGTTTTTCCATTTAATAAGTAATCATGGAATGGATCAATTGCTTCAGAAAAATCTAGATATATGATATCCAATATCTCACCCCGAACCAGTCTAGAACTGACTTCCTCATAGAAGCTGATGAGATTAGTCTGACAGGACCGATCCTGCATAAACCCATGCTGGAACGCCATTATACATTTATTTTCAGTGATAGCAACTAAATGTTTCGTTTTTTTAGTGCTAGTAGTGTGCTACTGATATAGGATTGTGTTTGTATGTTACCGCCACACCAGTGTGCACCCATGTCCATTTTTTTCAAAAAAGTTTTTGGGATGTGCAGAACCAAATATTGTTTTTTAGACTGTTTGTATGGGGGGATGGCAGCCCCCTCGTTGGTTTTTTGCACGCCACCCACCTGCACAGGCTTTTAGATCAGACACTAAGAGAGGTAACGTTAGAGTAGGTTCCCACCTGTATTGAGGTCCCCTTGCTGATTGGCAGGTGGGCTTAAACAGTTTTGATCAAAAATGTGAACTAAAAACCGCAAAAATGTTCATGTATTCTAAGTAGCAGAAATGCTTTTCCAAAAATTCCTATGTGCATTTGATAGTTTTTAGTGTTAGTAGTGTTAGTAGTGTGCTGCTAATATTGGACTGTGTTTGTCAGCCCATAGCTGTGTTATGATAGCAAAATATTTTTACAATGTTTTATGGTCTGAACTTTTTTTTAGTAAATATTGTAGTCCTGGAAAATACATTGCAAAAATAAAAATATCAGTGTAACAACTTCCCCCGAGGAAGCCTGGTGGTTAACGTGCAAGTGTACATTTACTATAACATTTAAAGCGGTGATAGGTACAATTCCCACCTCTAGGACCCCCACTTATCTCTGGAACAGGGCCCCTGAAAGTCTGCTTCAGAATGGACAGTCGGTCACACAACTCTCCATTCTGTTCTATGACAGTTCTGAGCACAGCCGAACCCCTGTACTTGGAACATCCATAGGACAGAATGGAGAGTGATATACAAGCATGACTGGCTCTTCATTCTAAAGCAGGGGCCCATTCCATGTGGGGGTCCAGAGGGCACTCAGCAATCTGCAATCAGTGTGTGAGGTGGGAACATCCCTTTAAATGTTACAGTAAATGTACACATGAACGTTCACCACCAGCCTTCCCTTCATTGGGGAAGTTGCTACATTGACATTTCTATTTTTGAAATGTATCTATTTTCCAGTTCTTTAATTTTTACTAAGGCTGCGTTCCCACGGCAAGGGACAAATACTGGTCGGTTTGCCGGCCGGTATTTGTCCTGTTTTGCGGCCGTCCCCATGGCCGCGTGGAGGGAGGGGGGGGGGGGGGGGGCGACTTTTCTCCGCAATGAGCGGAGAACAGCCCTCCCATTGAGGTGTTCATATTCTGTCCGGTTTAATGAACACGCTCAATGTTTTTTGAGCGGACCGCGGGCGGCAAAACCGCCGGCCGGAAAACCCGTGCAGTGTTGACTGCTTCACGGGTTTACCATAGAGCACCATTGTGTTCATTTTCGGCCGGTTTTTTAGGCGGTCTGAAGAACCGCAAACCGGCTGAAAATCCGGCCGAAAATCCAGGCCGTGGGGACATGGCCTAAGGCTGCTTTCACACGGTGCGGTTTTGGTGCTTTTTTTGTGCAGGAAGGCACAACAATTAATGCTATACATTTTTGCACAAAAAAACGCATCCAAAAAAACCGCACTGTGTGAAAGCACCCTAAAAGAAAAAGACCATGAAACATTGTAGAAATATCGCAACCTAGTTATGTTCTGATTTCTCCAGACTCTGTGATCCATGTCCTGTCTCCAACAATCCACTCTCCCTATTTATTAAAGCTTGCATCATGGCCAATTGTAGTCCCAGAAGAAAGACTTCCCAGCACCTCTGCACTTCTTTCCCAAGGTTTTTGTAATGAGGGATGTATTTGTCAGGGCAGACTGAGAATAATCACAATAACGGAATGAGGGAGGCCAGAGACATAAGGGGGGCTACCAGGGCTATTGTAGCGCTAGCCTGGGATCCCGGCTCAGAATAGCAGGTCAGACAGCCCACTAGCTCATTAAGGATTTGCAGTTCTCTTTTCAATGCTTCTAAAAACTGAATGGAGAGGGGGGGGGGGAGGGAGAGAACAGAAAGAAAGAAAGGAGAGAGCATGGGGAACAGGAGACAAAGTACAAGAAAGGCTTGGGAGTGTGTGAAAGGCTGAGGGTGTATGGGTGTGTGCAGGCACCAGTCAGTGTGCAACAAGCAAACTTAGAAGGGGAGAAGAAATGAGAAAAACTGGAGACTTGGTTTTGGTGGCAGATAAGAGAGGTGAATGGGGCAAAGATTGGGAGGGTTGATTGATCACTAATTGCACACAAAAGATCCCTAGGCTTGAAAGATTTGTCCCCAGGGGGAGGAGGAGGGTTCTGAGAGAAGTGTTTTGCAAGAAGCCTGAACAACCCCCTCTACTCTCTCCCCCCCCCCCCCCCACCCCCAACTCCCTCCTTCCTTGGAGATTCCGCCCAACACCCAGCTGCAAGGGACACACAGCTCAAGGGACTATTACCAGGAATTGGCCCAGGTCTGCGAGAAGGAGGGTGCTACACAGAGGAAAGGGTGAACTGAAGGTGAGCGAAAGTTTTGCAGAAACAGGAGGAAACAGGCTTGATGAGAGGAGACATAAGAGTGTTAAAAGAAAGACGGAAAGAGAGAAGGATAAGAAAGTGTTATTAGAAAGAAGGATATCTGGGAGTATGGATGGCAGAATAGGAGGCACAAGATCACCCATGAAGGCGGTAGACCACTGACAGGTGTCGAAACGACAGAAGATTGACATTTCTTGCTGTGGGAAACATGTGTCCCTCACCTGGGTTCTCCTTGGCCAGAATATGACTAAGAAGAAGGAAGCGTGAATTGTAACAAAGGGCCACAAAGGATCCTGAGCTTGGGAATTTCTATAGGACACTATCTCCCCATTCTGTATAAAGCCAGCAGTGCCGCAAGGATGATGCTGGACAGAGGAGCGGTGCTGGTCTGGGAATGGCAGGACAAGGCGTCTCTATGGAAGCCCTACAGCCCACAGGTGGCTCGCTACATAGAGCAGGTGCTTAGGGACAACCCCAAGGCCTCTTCTGTGAGTTTAGGGGAAGCAGATGCCAGCCTGACCCCTTACATCCTGGATCTAATCTCAATGAACCAGTTCCGCCTAGACACCGGTGAGTGATCAGCAGTTATAATGTGGTTGCATGCTCCTTTACCTTCATGGGGTGGGGTAGAGTCTTCGGCAGGTGTTGACCTGACAGGTGCATTGTGGAAAGTGGCGGGTATAGCATGTCAATGTGTCAGCCGTCATTGAATCCTGACTATTGGGGAATGTATGAGAAAATATACAGATGTATTGTGGGAGATCTGAGAATTTCCCGTAGACTTTTCCTTACTTTACTGGAATTCTCTATGTTGATATAGTGCTGTGCTGTAGAAAGGACAACATAGTCCATTTCATAGTCCTATATTCTCACTACGTCACATTAACACCGTATACTGTTTATTGTCTGTTTTGTGGCCATAATCTTCAAGGGGTTCAGTTTTGTGGTTTTGTGGAACCCCGACACTGTACAATGTCTGGATATCAGTGGTGATTCCAGTTCTGTCACTGGTTGGTAATCCATATGCAGTAGATGGTCAGTCAATGCTGCCGATTTCACTGGGACTGGACAGCTATACCCCAATGGCAGATGTTGGGGCATGTTCAATTTCAACTATGCTATCCTTTGTTTGCAAGGGAGACAAGCAGCTGCCAGCGGTGATCAGCAGCAGCCTATGGCCTTGTCCCCTTTAAAAACAAACGTGTGCGTGGACACTAGGAATAGCTTTCATTGTATGAGTAGTATATGTCTATGTGGTATGGACCAACCATAGCTGTACAGAGTACTAGAACTAATGGTGTAACAAATAACAACGGGGCTCATGACAAAATTTGGAACAGGGCCCTATGGAAACATGACTACTTTCAGCAACAAGTTTAGAACATGAAATGGCTACAAGTATTTTGGTCTCCTTAATGCACAAAGTGATGAAAATGGACATAGATAGTGTACACAGTGGTGTCATAATACAGGGATAATGCACATAGTGATGTAACACTATGTAGATAATGTACAAAGGGATTTCGCTATGAGTAAGGGCAGACGTATTTTGGCGCCCGAAACGCGTTAGTATTGCACTCTTGCAACCTCATGTCTCCATCTTGTTTAACCACTGCGCATTGTTGTATCTGTTGGTGAGTGCATTTTGCATATTTTTAATGGAAGTTTAATAAATTTTGATACGTTTTTACTTGGGAAACCTTCACGGCGTGCTGGATATCCTACATTTCCTATGTTACTTTCCGTACTTTGGAACGAGCATCCGTGCATTGCAGAGCATACAGGTGTTTAAAGACTGGCTCTTTCTCTTTTTTTGTACAAAGGGATGACACAATACAAAGATAATGCACACAGTCATATCACAACACAGGGATAATGCACACAGTGATGTGACGGTATATAGTTGCTGTACAAACTGATTTTACAATACAGGGATAATGCACACAGTGATGTCATAATAAAGGGATAATGTAAAAAGTGATGTAACAGAATATAGATATACACAGGGATGTCACAATACAAAGATAATGTAAAAAGTGATGTAACAGAATATGGATATCGTACACAGGGATGTCACAATACAAGGATAATGCACAAAGTGAGATTACAGCACAGAAATAATGCATACAGTGATGTCACGATAACGTGAAAATGTGCTAAGTGATATAACTGTATATAGATAATGTACCAAATTGATATTAAACTACAGGGATGGTGCATACAATGGTGGAACAGTATATAAATAATATAAAAAAGGGATGTAGCAGCATATGGATAATGTAAAAAGTGGCATTAAAGTATATGTATAATGTACAAGGGATGTCATAACACAGGGATAATGCACACAGTGACGTAGCATAAATAATGTACAGTACAGGCATAATGTTCAAGATAATGTTACCATATGGGGATAATGCACACAGTGATGTAACAATGTATAGATAATGTACAGTACAGGGATAATGTTCAAGATAATGCTACCATATGGGGATAATGCACATAGTGATGTGACCGTGCAGGAATAATATGCATAAAAAGATCATCATGTTCAATGTGACATCATAGCATAAAAATAAAACTGTATAATGATGTCAGAAACCAATATAATGAAAACATGATGTTACAACAAAGGAATAATGCAGCTCCACAGAATGCCCATAGCAGGGAGAACCCTAGCTGTACCTCATGTCTGAGTAGAGTTGGGCCTCTTAGCTATTGGGTCACACAGCGGCTGCCATGTCTGCTAGACTGTTACACTCATGAACTTAAATCTACACAGATGACACCTCACTAATAGGACATTATTGTTTACGGTCAATAGTTGTGAAGCTGGTGACAACTCATTGCCTTAAGTAAACAGGACTCTCCCCTGAAATGTGGGACATTTCTCAGTTGTGTGTTACAGATTTGCTTTGTGCCTCCTCCAAGATCCACCCCACCCCTCGCAGCAGAAGTCCTGGAGAAATCGCTGTACTTCCTGCTACACTCACATCATCTAGTGATGAATTTTCTACTGTTCTCAATTAGACATGCTGACATGAATCACAAGCAGTGATAGTGGGGAAATTGTTCTGGACAACTTATTTTTAGAGGGATGGAAAATGAAGCAATCTTGGTGGAAACAATGTGACAGTGTCTTGAGGGGCATCCGAGGGGTAAACCAAAAAACCAACCATTAGCCGATATTTCTCCATTAGCATTACTCTTTCCTTACAGGAACCAATTATGTAGAGGAATGGATAGATGGACTCAAACTACCAACTGCACAAGCCGTGTACAGATTACACCACAGTGGTCAGGGTCACATTAAAGAGGACCAGAGACCTCTCCTTATATGTCCTTATTAGTAAATCCTTGTGTTCCCTGTGAAATAACAATCATGTATCATCTTCTCTTATAACTCTGTCTTGGGTTGTTCCTCTGTTATTCCTCCTAGAAATGTATTATAGAATCTGTCAACTGGGTGTCATCTTTTTTTTTAAGGGGTGTGTCCCTGCACACACTGACTGTCAGCTCTGATAGGACAATGTCAGACTGTGCAGGACACACACTCACTTTTCAGATTGGTAATGAATTTCTAAGAATAATAACAGTGGAAACACACAACATAGAGATGTTACATTTCAAAAGAGTTTATTGCAAACACACAAAACATACAGGAAATGCAACAGTCCGTGAAACGTCTCTTTAAGGGAGACTGGTGGATCCTTGAGGACCACAGAAGACAGCACTTCAGCTGCGGTTAGGGACGTGAGAAGCTGCAGAGTCCAGAAAAACAAGAGACTACAAACTTGTACCGACAGGCAGGACACAGGAACAACAGAGGCACAGCAAACTTGAAGCAGCCGCCAGGACACTGGATCAATGGAGGCACAGCAACAGGACACTGGATCAATGGAGGCACAGCAACAGGACACTGGATCAATGGAGGCACAGCAACAGGACACTGGATCAATGGAGGCACAGCAACAGGACACTGGATCAATGGAGGCACAGCAGCAAGACACTGGATTAACGGAGGCACAGCAGCAAGACACTCGATCAACAGGAGCACAGCAGCAGGACACTGGATCAATGGAAGCACAGCAGCAGGACACAGGATCAATGGAGGCACAGCAGACAGGAACTGGATCAATGGAGGCACAGCAACAGGACACTGGATCAACGGAGGCACAGCAACAGGACACTGGATCAACAGAGGCACAACAACAGGACACTGGATCAACAGAGGCACAGCAACAGGACACTGGAAAAATGGAGACACAGCATCAGGACACTGGATCAACAGAGACACAGCAACAAGACACTGGATCAACGGGGGCACAGCAGCAGAACACTGGATCAATGGAGGCACAGTAGCAGGACACTGGATCAATGGAGGCACAGCAGCAAGACACTGGATCAACGGAGGCACAGCAGCAGGACACTGGATCAACGGAGGTACAGCACAGGACACTGGATCAATGGAGGTACAGCAGCAGGACACTGGATCAACAGAGGTACAGCACAGGACACTGGATCAATGGAGGTACAGCAGCAGGACACTGGATCAACGGAGGTACAGCAGACTTAAAGTAGCAGACAGTGGTCAGATCCAGGCAGGAAACAAATGAAGAGCTAACGTGACCAGGAAGCAGAAACTCAGGAACACAGACTCGCAGGAACCAGGAATCGGGAACACAGAGGGCATGAGGCCTAGTGCAATGGATCCTAGCTTGCACTTCAGAAAATCAGGCCCTGACTAAAGGAAGTAGTTGGGCTATATAGCTCCACCAGACAGGATGATGGGCAGCAGCTGTGAGATTGCTGAGAATCAAGTGTTAGCCGTTGTCATGGAAAAAAAAGAAACGGAAAACACTGAGTAGCTCCAGCATTCCAGCCACTATGGTCAAAAGGCATGTTGCAAGCTTAGATAGAGGCACGATATCTTGCAGTTCGTGACAAGAGATGTGAGAAAAAATGCACAGAATTGTTATTTCACAGGGAACACAACAATTAAAAGAGGTTGGACAGCAAATAAAAATTATTCTTCAGCCAGGAGGTAGAAGCCTGAATCTGTTTGTGAGAACACCACTTGTAGATCATAGATTAAAGAACAGCATGTAATGTCAATTAGCTCCCTCTAAGGCAAGTAGGATATTGGCGTGTATTAAAAGAGGCATGGACTCGCGGGACAAGGATCTAATATTACCATGATACAAAGCACTGATGCAGCCTTATCTGGAAAATGCTCTTTAGTTCTGGGCTTTATTTTATAGAACGAATGTAATGGAGCTAAAGACAGTGCAAAGACGAGAAACCAAACTTATAAGGGGAATGGAGCATCTTCGTTATGAAAGAAAGGTTAAAAGACTTAAACTTAGTCCTGAGAAAAGACGACTCTGAGGAGACATGATTAATGTACATAAGTATATAAATGGCCCCGACAAAAAGTAAGAGGAAAAGCTATTTTATGTAAAATCCCCTCAAAAGACAAGGGGACATTCCCTTCGTCTGGAAAAAAAAAGATTCAATCTCCAGAGGAGAAAAGCCTTCATCACCGTAAGAACTGTGAATGTGTGGACTAGCCGCCTGAGGAGCTGGTCACAGCAGGAACAGTTGAGGATTTCAAGAAAGTCTTAGCTAACTACTTACTACTAAATAATATTAATACTTATGTAGCCGTGTAAAATATCTGGACTCAGTATGATAACAACTTTGAGATCAGGAATAAAGTCTTCCTTTAGGGCAGATTGATTCTTGCCTTGGGGGTTCCAAAGTCTAGATTAGTAAGAGAAACAAAGCTTAAAAAATTCCTTTACCTCTCCCTTTATCCCCACCTTGCCTCACTCTTGGTTGAACTTGATGGATATTTGTCTATTTTCAACCATACTATGTAACTGTATGAAAGAACCCGTGATAGTTCCTCATATATATATTTTAGATTAAGGGGTTGTCCAGCAAATAAAAATTATTACTTAATTGGACCAAGGTGGGTAAATGATTTAAAAAAGTTACACATATATACTGGTCCATTACTGCCGCAGCTCCGGAATTCCCTGCCGATCCGCTCCTCATGACTTCCAGGTTCTGGTCCTGACGCTCAGGAGAGGCTCGTGCTCTAGTCATTTACAATGGGGTGTAAGCCTCCCCTGTATGTTGAGACAAGAACCCAGCTGCAGCGGGAAACCTATACGTAGGCATAAAGTTTTTTTTTTTTTACACAGTCTGAAGAATGATTTTAATTTGCTGGACAACTCCTTTATCTAAAATAGATGTGTTAAGAAATCTCACAGGTTCTCATTAAAGGGGTGTTCTCACCATGCTGTTTCACAAAGCCTGCTCTTCACAGCTGGGTTTTGGCTCCCATTTGCTCTTCAGGCTGTAGGTGGTTCTATAGCATTGACTGTCATTTCAGCTCTGGTATTGCTAACTGAAGCTGTTAGAAGGACATTGGTAATGGAAAGGTTTTGATGATAGGGTACAAGACTATAGAGCTCTAAAGGGTTAAAGCTTGTCAGTAAGACAGACAAACCAGGGTGGAACTTGCACCTATTGGACATTAATAAAATATCCTATCATTTTTCTATCAATGTCTGTCGTGGGAATTCAAAACTATATGACATATATGTCTTTATTCATTTCTAAGTCTTGGAGGATTGTGGTATTATTGTTTATCATTCACAATCTGGATAGGTAAAGACCAAGCATATATGAGGCATAGTGCTTCATTACTTGAATGGTCACCTTTCCACCTTATCCACTGCTTGTGGGCCACTACACAGAAGTGTGGAGACCCTTATTCTGACAATATGTGGAGGTCCCAAAGATGAGCACTCAGTGAATCATTAGATCTAACTTGTCACTGCTCTTCTCTCTGGCATTGACAGTATATGTGGGTGGCCACAAAGCACAGAAAAGCCTTCCTGGGACCCGATGATTGAGGGCCGCATAGACTGGCAGTGGGGGCCATAGCTTGTGGTCTATAGTTGGGTAAATTGCCTCTAACCACAAATTGCTATAATGCTTCCAGTGATCTCTTGAGGATATGCATGTGCAGCACAGGCAGTAGTAGGAATGTTACGACTCTGTTAGAGCACATAGCTTCTTTAATGGTGCGTACATGATGTTATTTACTAGGAACTTGCTATAAAAGCAAGAGCATATCTGCAAAGTCTAGTAACATTTTAAAAGGGCTGTTCAGTGGAAAACCGTATTCTGTAGAAAATATCTCTTTCTAAGTTAAATACGGTACAACATTATAGTCGTACGTTAGGCACTTTAATGACATAATTGCATGACATTTTCTGTGGGTTTTCTGCAATTCTACCGATGTCTCATGACAGGAAGCTCAGTAGTTCCGTGTCTCCACACACAGGAAACACCACTGTGTCCAGCCCTGGAGACCAGGTGAGCAAAGGACTCTGACTTTTTTTCAGGGCAGTTTTTGAAACCACAACCATTTGGTCCTCCCTCTTAATGCTCTCCACAGGAGGAGACAGGGGGCCTGCTCTGAGGCTGAGGGTGTGAAGAACATAGACAAAGCACAGCAAAGGATCCTAGGTCTTGTACTTTTATAAGATAGCTTTCAAGTAGAACATTCTGCCCAGCTGCAGAGAAGGGAGGTGACACTAATTAGCACATCACAGGGAGGTCAAGACTCTGACAAGCCATTCAAGAATGTTTTTTTTGGGGGGTTCTGCAGACAACCACTTTAAGTTCATGATAGTTCATCCCATTAGCTATGCAACCTGTGTTCCCTGTGAACTACATATATTAGGGCACATTTACTGTAATTTGCACCAGAAAATTCTGACCTACATATGTATACTACATTTATTATTTGTGTTTTAGACCATTGCTAGACACTTCTGCAACTCTCCCAACAAATTGGCAGTTGCCTGAGTAAAAGGGGATTGTTCTCGTAGCTTATCGTATACCAAAAAAATTGCCCAAATTTTGCCACAATTAGTGACATAGAGTAAGCCAACTTCTAGAAGGTGTTAACTTAAAGGGGTTTTGCCACAAAGGCATTTCATGCCTGGTTTATCCAGCTTTAGCTTTCAGTGTGCTTAAAAGGCGTTGAGTATGATTTGTTTGAACTGCATATCATGTGACCCAGCAGGCTTGACATCTCCATGCCTTTCCCCACAGTGTGCTCACTCTAGTCAATGGTCTGTTAATGTAAGGAACTGTGAGTAACTGCAATGTTGCTGAGTGGTAAGCACTTCTGCCTTTCTTCATTCTAATTTCATATCCCTGTAAGAACCTGCTCAGGCATGTCCATTGAGAAAAAAAATCCACATTGAGGTTTCTTTTTTCCTTTTATTTATTTGCACTGTTTGACTAATTACTAAGGAATACAGAGCACAGGAATAAAATGACAGCACCCGGGATTGAACACTCACTCAACAGTGAGTGTGTGTGATTACTAAGCAGCGAGGAGACTGACAGTAGCTGCCTGAGAGGAAAGGTGATGTCTGAGCATGTGCGGTCAGGTATTGAGGAGCTCTTGCCACTGGTCGTTTCCCCTGGAGACGAGCTGTAATCTATAGAGCAGCTAAAACATAAATGGTGCCGTTTTTTTTAATAATGATGAATGGTGTAGTCGTTTTTTATTTAATTTGCAAGCTATCTACATCAATTTTACTTCATGGCACAATCCCTTTAAATGACACAGTTCTAACATGGTGCATTGTAAGACTTTGTGGTCTAAATTTACAAGATCTAGGTATGAGTCAGTATTGATAAAGCTGCCCCTGTGGCACCAAATAGTTTTTGCTCTGCCATTACACTCCAAATGTCAAGTTTATCAAAGGGGTCATTAACACAATTATAATTCTTTTTTTCCCAAATTTAACCCTTGGTATTTTGATTCTGAGGGGTTCAAAAAAGTATTATAAGTACGAAAAAAAAAAAAAACCTTACGGGGGTTTTATCCAGGACAAAAAGAAAGTTTCATTGCTAGTTTCAATGGGCCTCTTTTTACCAAATTTGGGATAAGGGTTTTGTTCCCCATGGCTCTGCGTTCCCCCCCCAAAAGTCCCCCGGGGGAAATTCGTGGGTTTTCATTTTTACCCCTTTTTTTCTCTGGAGTACCATATGCAGAAAAGAACTGACATGCGTTTCCTTCCTGTTGCTTAGCGGGGAAAAAATAAAGGCAGGGGGTGTGGGGCATCAGCGTTTAGAAGTATGTCCCGGGGCCTTTTGCCAATTCTAAAACAACGGGGTTATGGGGTTTTGAATGCTTTACCCCTTTTTGTGAACAAAAGATGTTGTTTTTTTCCCTTGTAAAAAAACCCAATCAGGGGCCCAGCTTTCTTTTTCCAAAAAAAGGGTTTACAAAATGAAAGTGAGCCCCTGATTGGTTGCTATGGGCAAAAAGGGGGACAGTTTAAAGGGGGCCTGTAAAATAGTTTAGGCCCCCCTTGCTGAGGACGCAAAAGTTAGTGAAGACATACTGTTTCCAGCATTTCCCCCTTTTATTCTGTGAGATGTGGAGTTTTGAGAATTTAAATTGCTAAAATCTGCAGTTTTCAGCCAGAAAAGGGGCATGAAAAGAGTTTTGTTTAATTAAATCCCCCGCCCAAAGGGGCTATTTCTTTGGGGGGGAAAAGGGACTAACAAAAAGCTCATAAATTTAAGATTTGAGAATTTCTTTGGCTCCTAAAACTCCGCTTCTTACAGAATAAGGGAAACAGGCGGGAAAAACACCCGGGTTTCTGAATTAGCTTGTGCTGCCTTTAGAAAGGGCAGCTTTAATCTTTTGGTGACGGGTTTTAATTTATTAAAAAAAGACGGGGAGAACCCGGCCCTATATGATACAGGTCAAAACCCATCCTTTTTTAGTTAAGTAACGAAAAATCGCTTGGACCATTCCCAAAAAAAACCCGAAAAAAAAAAAAAAAAAACAGTATTTCTATATTTTTTTTTGTTTAAAAAAAGCCCCAAATGAAACAAAAAAATACAAAAAAACCGGGCGGGGAAACAAAAGGTTTCCCGTTTCGGGACTAAATGTTTTTGAAATTTTTGGGACAAAGGGATTCAAATGTAGTCTGAAAGTTAAGGTCTGCTCTGCAAAATTTTGTTTTTTGTGTGGTGTTTTTTTTTACTTTGGACGGGTTTTTTTTTTTTTTTTTTATAGGGTTTTTATTTTTTTTTTTGTGTGGCAAAGGGGACAAATTTTTTTCAGATGTTTAATGTTAGTTTTGGATAAATGGGGCCCAATTTTAATTCTAGCAGCACTGGCCCCATATAGGCAAACCTAGTTCTATTTGGGCTATTTGGTTTACGGTTTCAAAACCTTTCTTTGTGGGGGAAATGGGTTTGGGCCCCGCTTTTTGCGTCCCAAACCCAAAACTTTGCCCCCCATTAAATTTGGGGGCCTCCCTCTGAGGTCACAGTGGCTACATTGCGGTATTCACCCTTTTTCACGGTCCCCAAAAGATAATTTAGGCAATTAGGTAGTGACTTATTATTATGATTCCCAGGCCCCTTTTTACATTGGGGGGTTACTTCAAAAACGTAATGGGCCAAAAAAAAGTACAATTGGTACGAAAAAAAGACGGGGGCCCGTGGTACAAAAGGGGGAGGACCCCCCGCCCCCCAAGGATTACAAAACTATACGAAAAAAAAAATTTTTTACCTTTAAAAAACAATTATTTAGCAAAACCCAAAAAAATAAAAAAGTAAAATTTACTGCACTGAATTATTTCCATGTGAAATTAAAATCTTCTTGTGTTTTTTATCACTTGGGTGTGAGCTTGTTGGGAGGTGGCATAAAAAAAAGGGAGCAAAAAAAAGGGGGGCCCTTAAAGGGGGGTTTTGCCAGAAGTAAAAAAAAAGGGGGGGAAATTTTGGGAATTTTTAAATAAAAAACATTTTCCCATTCTTATTATTAAAAAATTCTGCACCGTTTTTGTCTTAAACTGCTCCTTTATGACCCTTGTTTACAAATTAAACCCAGGGGGTAAAACCCCGGGCTGTGAGATTCAAGACCTGGTCACCCCTTTCTCAGACCCTCACCTCTCTTTAAAGGTTTGCTTTCTGAGGGGTTTCAAAAACCCGGGCTGTCACTCTAAATTCTGTTTTCCCTTTTGGGTACCCTTTGTAAAAAGTCAAACAATTTCAAATAAAAAAAAAAAAACCTCCCCAAAGAGGTTGTGTTGTTTAAAGGGAAAAAAAAAAAATTCCTGCAGGGATTTGAAAACCCAAGGGGCCGTTTTTTGGGTGGGGGAAAGCAAAAATGTTAAACCCTGAGCTACGATGTAGCTCTTACAATTCCCCTAAAATAAACGACCTTTGAAAACAGAGAGGGAAAAAGGGCCTTTGGGGGATTTTTCATCCCCGCTGGGTCCATGATATTGGGATTCAAAAAAACACACGCCCCCCTTTTGAAAAAAACACAGAGCTGAAAAGCTGGATGAGGAGGTATGAATGAAAAAGGTTTTTGGGGAAAAACCCTTTTAAAGGTGTGTTTCCAAAATAGAAAAGTCTTTGCCCCAGAATAGAGAGGAACTCTTCAAATTTGTTCTTTTGGGGGGTTCCCGTTTTAAAGGGGGGAAATCATCACTAAATTGGGGGCCTCCCTTCGAGTCGACACTTTTTTGGGCGCCCCTTTTGAGAAAAAGTGAGGGGTCAAAAAGGGTGCCCATTTGGCCCCATTTTAAAACTTTGATGGAAAAGTTATCAATTTTTCAATTAAAGTCTATGGTGGGAACAGACTTTTATGCTTGCTTCTGAGCATAGGAGCCCTACCCCTGTAAAAAAATGCCTTTTTTTGATTATGTTTTAAAGAAACTCACCCAACCCCTCCTGTAGAATGCATCTGTTTAAGGCATTAGGGAGAGTAATCTAAATTTCCCCCGTAGGGAATCTCATTTCACCCAAAATAGAGAACTTTCCCCAAAAAACATGACCCCAGTTGGTAAATTTGGGGAATCGTTTGGGAGGAGCGATGTTGCAGGTCCCACGGTGAAATGTTCAGATGCAAGTAAAAATGGGGGGAAAATAGTGTTTTTAAATTTTAATGTGGGAATTTGGGGAAAAGGGAGGAGGCAGCCCCAAAAATTTAGCAGGATGTCCTTGTGTTTCTGACATTATCTGTCTTTATGTATGGGGTCAGGTCAGGGGGTCTCAGACAGAACAGCTGTGCCTTTGTTAAGCATTAGTCCTCAAGCTCTAAGCTCCAAAAGCAAAAACCCGTGTTTTTATTATTGATCCCATTACAAACCCCAAACCCTAAAAATCTCCGAAAAAAGTAAATCTTTCTTTGTTCCAAACCCAAAAATTAAAAGTTCTCTTTCCCAAAAATAACAAGATAACATAAAGGGTTCCCTAAAAACTATAGCAAAAAAACACTACTTGCCCTTAAAAAAATACAAACACAGCAAGCACAATTAACCCAATTTTTCGGAATTTTCCAATTTATTGTTGAAAAGAAGAGAGGCCCAAGGCAAAATAACCTTGAGAAGAGTTGGATTTACAATGGTTTTATATGGAAAGTAAAAGGAGAAAAAAATAAAACCAACCGCTTTAACGAGCAGTTCTAATACTGGAGACATCTGAGATCAGAGAAGAACTTCTAAAATGTAAGCGTTACATACATACATAGTACGGTTGAAAAAAAAAAAGTAATATATACATCAAGTTCAACCCCAAGGGGGAGAGAAGAATGGAGGGTACCCCCGGACGATCAGATTACCAAGTCAAAACAGGAATTCTATATGTCCAGCATTAAAGTGGTTGTCTCGCTTTCAACATGTAGGGAACACTAAATACAGATGTTTTCCAAATATATTGCGTTGTTTATTTTTTTTGTTGTTAAGGGGCTCAGTGATTTTATCACCTTCTGTGCTTTCTGGCTCCCCCAAGTGACCGACCTTGTATTCCCCCCCCCCCCTTTTTTATCTGTGCAGGGAGTGATTCATCACAAGGTTGCGAAGCAAGTACCGGGGCGTGAAGCTTGTTTGTTATCCCGATCTTTCAGCAAAACCAGTAAACTGCTTTTAAACCCCAAGCTTCCCGGTCCACAGCAGAGATTTACTAATTAGCAGAATCTGAAAAACGGCCAATGCAATTACAGACAGCTTGACCAGGAAGTACAGAGCAAAGCAACTTATTTTATTCATGCATCCCATGAAACTTTTAGTGAGACAACCCCCTTTAATATTATTTTGTTTAAGTAAATTTTCTAATTTTTGAAACCCTCATCTGTGACTGGTGAAACCATCTTCTAAGGAGGCTATTCTACAGATTCACAAGTCTTAGGCCTTGTCCCCAATACATGGGTTTTCCGCCCGGTGGTTTTTCATGTCTATGTGAAGGGGGGGGCTTTTTCTCTGCTAATCTGGAGGAAAAGCCTCCTCCTGCAGCTGGGGTGAAAGGCCCCGGGAAAACAGTGCAAAAAAATGGTCGGAATAAACCGACCGATTTTTTTCCCCTTTTGCCTTTGGGGACCTGCCATAACAGTAAAGATAAACTTTTTAGGCCCCTTCTATTCCACAGTTTTCTTTAGCTCTTACGTAAAATTTAAATATTTTTCTGAGGCAGCTATTCTACAAACTCATTGCTCTTACAGTAAATATCCAGCTCAAAAGGCAGCTAATCCATAGATTTACAGCTCTCGCAATAAAGATTCAACTCTTCAGGTAGCTATTACAAAAATTCTCACCCTTTACAGTAAAAAAAACCAAACCCCTTTCAGGTGGTATTCCTTTAGTTTTAAACAGTTTCCCTTACAGTTAAAAAACTAGTTTCTTAAGCAGCTATTCAACAAAATACATTGCTTTTACAGTAAGGAACTTGCTAATTAGGCAGCTTTTCCATAGATTCTCAGCTCTTACAGTAAAGAACCAACTCTTCAGGTGGCTTTTCCACAGATTTACAGCTCTTACAGTCAAGAATTAATTCCTTAGGCAGCTACTCCACAGATTCACAGCCTTTACAGTAAAGACACCGCTTATGAGGAAGGTTTTACACTACACCCCTTAATAAGTACGTAAAATACCTATAGAACACTTCCCATTGACTATAATGTAAAATCAATGTCGTCGTTCAGTATTTTTCAGCGTGTATTGTCCGCGCCTGCAAATATTTTAGTATAGAAGACAGAAATCTTTCTGGGGAAGTCTGCCTCATTGACTTGCAAGTGCCGAATTTGAAGGAGGAAACAAACACGTTCTCAGCGTAGACATACCCGTGGTGGACATATTAATCGCGTGAACGTTCCCTTTCACAGATTTATAGCTCTTTCAGTAAAAATCCAGTTCCTGAGGCAGGTTATTTCAAGGCTTCACAGCTCTTATTGTAAAGAACCAGTTCTTCAGATGACTTTTCCACAGGTTCCAAGCTGTTATAGTAAAGAACCTGCTCCTAAAATAGCTTTTACACAGACTCCTGCAGTAATAACCAACGTCAGAGGTGGCTATTCCACTGATTCAAGACTTTCCCCAGTCAAGAACTAGTTTCTGAAGAAGCTATTCTACAAATCCATTACTTTTACAGTAAAGAACCAGCTCATGAGGCAGTTATTCCATAGATTTACAGCTTTTACAGTAAAGAACCAGTATGAGACAGTTTTTTCAGAAAGGGAAGATCTCTCCTTAGGGAGAGCACCTATATAGGTGTGTGGAGATTCGAAATTGCCTTTTTGTACCCCCACGAAGCATCTGCATATCACAAGCATTTGGGAAAGGAGCTGAGAAGCTCTAAGCGCCCTTTTGGATGTAACAAATCCTCAATTTGCTTTTGACCCACTGGTTTCTTTGGAAAGCAAGAATGGATTTTTTGCCAAGCCAGCATCACTCATTGAGGATTTGTTACATCCAAAAGAGGGCGCTAGAGCTTCTCAGCTCCTTTCCCATAATGCCTTGTGATATACAGTTTTTTCATGCATTCACAGGTTCGATTGTAAAGGCTGTCTCTGGAGATTAAACCTTGTGCTCTAGACAGAGGCATGGGCTTTTACATAAACATAAAACATCTTTTCACCATATTTTTTGTAGAGGCCATTAATATACTGTTACATTCATGTCTCCTCTTAGATATCTTTTCTTAGGATTAAGTTTATTTCTTATAACATTTCCTCCTGCCCATTATCAATTAGCAGATTACTCCTGAATAGAATCTCATGACAATTACTAGTTCAGAAGTTCAGAGTTGTAGTCTTTCATTCACTTGGGTCAAAGACCGACATCTTAAATTTTCTGATCAAAAATTGTTGGTATTTCTCTGGCTCTTAGCACTTCGAGCACATGGCCTAAATGGCTCCATAGTTTCGCCCACTCAAAGTGAGTATGTGTGCGTTCCCACGAGACAGGACAAATACCGGCCGGTTTGCCGCGGGGGCGGGGCGGCTTTTCTCTGCGATGAGCGGAGAAAAGCCCTCCTCCTTCACATTGAGAAGCACAGATTCTGTCCGGAAACCGGACGGAAGAATGTGCTTGCACAATTTTTCGCGGCCGGACCACGGGCGGAAAAACCGCCGGACGGAAAACCCGTGCAGTGGGGACTGCTCCCACGGGTTTTCCATAGAGCCAATTGTGTATTTTCGGCCGGTTTTTCAGGCAGTTTGAAAAACCGAAACCAGTGAAAAACCGGTTTATAGGTGTTCCCGGACTTCTGGATGCTTCTGGTTACATATCTGACTTGTGTGACATCTATGACTTTTGATATTTGTTGACCAATTTCATCAATTTTAGAGGAATCCACCACTAGTGTGTGTATAGGACTTATAGAGCAGAATTACCGATGATACAAAGCTCTGTAAAAACAGAGGAAGATAATGGAATATTACAGAGGGATTTAGAGAAGTTGGAGACTTGAATGGAGAAATGGCAAATAAGTTTAATATGGATCCATGTAAGGTCCATGTAAGGTCATGAGGACACTTTAGCAACACTTTAGCAAAATGGGCTGAACTGGATGGACATAAGTCTTTTTTCGGCCTGACAAACTATGGAACTATGAAACTATGACATAAACCGTGCAATGAGCAAAACAATAGCATAATACTGTGTAAAACCATGGCTGAAAAAGACTTGGGGATATTGCTAAACAGTTGACTTAAATTCAATGACCAATGCCAGGCTGCGGCTGCCAAGGCAAATAAAATAATGGGTTGCATTAAAAATAAGGGCATAAATGCTCAGGAAAGGAACGTAGTTTTGCTTCAGTACAAATCATTGGTGAATCCACATATAGAAAACTGCATAAAGTTTTGGGCTCCAGTGTATAAGAAAGATATAGCTGAGCTAGAGTGGGTGGAGAGGAGGGTGACCAAGTTGGTTAAAGGGGTTGTATCATTTCATTAAATGGTCTTCAGAAAAAGGGGACAGTGAAAACAAGAAAATATGAAATTGGATGTTCATTTGCAAAGCGTCTTGTTTTCCACTGTCTCCCTTATCTTCGTTTTTTTGTAAACACTGTTCCCCAGTGTCGGTAGGGTTCCCCCTCCTTTCATTTCATTGGCTGAGGAAATTTACATTCTGTCTGGCCCCCATTACCCCCTCTCCTCACTCAAGAGTAAGGGGCTGGCAGCATTTCACTCTGTACAGCCAGCAGCTCCACAGTAACACTGCAGCTGCTTCTACAATCAGAAAACAGCAGAATTGTGCTCGGTGCTTAATGCTTTTGGGTTTTGTAAACCATAGAAAGGAGACAGATCTGTGCTTCTCTGGATGAGTTCATGGGAAGACTGGATTCAAACTTTAACAAACCTCAGCTGTGAGAGGTGATGAGATCGTGCTCTGGTTCATAGAAGACGGGCTAGACTGAATGCAGGCCTGTGGTATGAAAACCCAAAATAAGACTGCATAGGGAAGGAACGACACAGTGACATGTGGACTCAGACAGAGAGGGGGGGGGGGGGCACACTGACTCAGGAGTGAGCATGAACAGCGAAGGGGGGTGTGATGTCATCCCCCTTCAGTTAAGAAACACCCAGCTGGGAGGGGAAGAAACGCCCTGGATTTGATTAGCTGAGAAACTGAAAGTACAATGAAACACACGAACTGATGAAGTGATAAATTCCCTTTAAGGTAATGTGGGGGTTTTGCAGTACCAAGACAGGCTTTCATTCTTTGCGTTATTTAGCTTGGAAACCGAACCGCTTAGAGATAATTTAATTACAATATACAAACATGTGAACAGACAATATACAGATTTCTTGCATGATCTTTTTATACCTAAACCTGTAACAATGACAAGGGGGCATCGTCTACATCTAGAGGAAAGGAGGTTTCACGATCATCACAGGCGAGAACGCTTTACTCGGAGTGGTGAGACTATGGAGCTCGCTGCCAAAAGTGGTAGTGATGGTGAATTCTTTGCCCAAGTTTAAGAGCTTAGATGACTTTCTTAAAGGAGTTGTCTCACTACAGGCTTTCAGCCTACTTCAGTGTGTCTGGCAGCATAGGATTTTTGAATTCAGGGGCGTGCTTCTTGTCTGCCTCTTTCCTCCCCCTTCCTCCCCCCTCCCCTCAGCACACAGACAGCTCTCCTTCTATACAGTAGGGCAAGGATGAGGGGGTTTGGTGCAAGAGTTAACCCTGTGTGTGCCTGCCTAGATCTGCTGCTCACTGCTGGATCAGCTTCACTGTGCTGCTGCTGTGGCGGAGCTCTTGCTGCTCCTCTCCACAGAGTAAAGGAACAGGAGAGGGCTGATCTATGGAGTGTGGAGAGGTCTGTGAAGCTGTGTTGCAAATTTGCAGAGCAGGGGGGATGTAGTTTTCCCTTATACCCCTGCTTACATCAAATCTCATGGACATTCAAAGCAACAAAAAAACAAACCCTGTCAGAACAGACACAGGGCAGCTGTGAAGTGTGTTACTATAATCACCATGTGTCACTAATACAGCAGAGCAGGGAGGGATATGAAGCGTTAACATGCCACCCTGATCAGGGTTCTATTAGTATAGTCAAGCTCCACAGACACATCATGATTATAGTAACACACTTCACTGCTGTCACATCGCACTCCCCCACAGATCAGCCTCACCTCTGCTCTCCTCAATCTGTGTAGAGAGCAGGAGGGAGCAGGCAACACAGGGTTAATCCACACAAGACACAGAGCCAGAGCCCTCCCCCTCCTTTCCTACAGAAGCATACTGTGCTGGAGGGGCTCTGTGCTCTGACCTGTATTGAGAAGTTTGATGAGTCACCAGCACTGACAGCCAGTGAGTGAACAATCAACAGGTCGGCTGCTATAGTGATTTGAGAAGCTGATGCACTCCTACTACCAGGGATAAACTCAATATCAGTAGGACATTTGTAATGAACAAAATATTCCCAAAGTGCTTGTTTTTTAAAGATCTTTTAATTAAAACCCAATCATTGTAGTGAGACAACCCCTTTAAATATACCCTGTTTCCCCGAAAATAAGACATCCTCGAAAATAAGACCTAGTGCATTTTTTTTTTTATGCAATTCAGAGTTTGGCTGCTTATGCTGATGTCTGTGTTGAAATCAATACTATATATTAATACATGTTGATGTTTTGTTCAACAATAAATGTGAATTATTGTTCATAGGAAAAAAAACATCCCCTAAAAATAAGTCTTAGCTCGTCTTTAGGAGCAAAAATTTATGTAAGACACTGTCTTATTTTCGGGGAAACAGTGTATTATAACAGGTTATGAGCACCTGATTCTGGAAATCGGACGTTGATCCAGGGATTATTCTGATGCCATATTTGGAGTCGGGAAGGAATTTTTCCTTTTGTATAAGACTATTGGCCTCCACCTCATACGGGTTTTTGCCTTTCTCTGGGTCAACACTGTAGGGTTATAGGCTGGACTCGTGCGATCTGTGTCTTTTTCCAAACTTCTTTACTATGTCACTATGTAAATAGGAAAAATAAATACAATTTAATTTAATTTTCAAAACTAAAGTATGGCTGCTTTCTTCTAAAAACAGTGCCACACCTGTCCACATGTTGTGTGAACTATTGTAGCTCAGCCCTATTTATTTCAATAGAGATCAGCTGCAAGACCAGACACGACCATGGACAGATGTGTCACTGGTTTTTGGATTAAATCAGCCATGACATTTTAGTAAATTTTAAACTGACATTCATCCAGTCCAACATCTTTGTATTTCCTGACATAAGTGATATCAAATGTGTCCAACTTTTGCTTTGGAAGCCTCTTGAATTTCTTTTACAAACAGTTTACAATGTTGTAATATGTAGAAAATTGTAAAACTCACTTTACTGTGTCCGGCCGCTCTTGTTCTGATGCTTCCGGGTCCTTGCTGTCTTCGCTTGAAAGACGAGATCACCACAGCCAACCACTGGGTGCAAGGGTGCAATCAGTGATGGGCTGTAAGGGTCATATATTCATATACATAGAAGCAGGACTGGGACAAGGTATTCTTGTATCCTAGGCAAATAAGAAACATAGCGTACCCTTAAGGCAGAGGTGTCAAACTGCGGCTCTCCAGCTGTTGGGAAAGAACAACTCCCATCATGCCCACTGTTATAGAGTATATAAATGCATGATGAGAGTTGTAGTTTCCCAACAGCTGGAGGGCCGCAGTTTGACACCTCTGCCTTAAGGGAACATTCAGCCCACCTCTAGCCTCTTTGTGCCCCCTTCCTGCTTTGGATGGTGGCACTCTAGCCGGTCACCTATCTTCTCCTACCCGTCGCCTCAGGCCTGCATAGGAGCCAGGAGGTAGAGACCGGTGTAGGACCTGGATAGCATGGGAACTCGCAGTGGGGGTGGAAAGGGGAAAGTTCTGTTAAAATTTTTGTGAATACAGGCATCCCCGCTTACATGTTTTCTTACCCCATTTACAAACGAAGATTATGGGGTTTTGGGGCATTTTGTAGTTCCATGTTCCAAGAAAATGTCCCTATGGGCTACAAGTTCCAGCTTTCCCCAAACGCCATGACGTAAAAATGAGGGGGAATTTTTAAAGGGGCCGCAGCAAAAAAATGTAAAAACCCTTTCCATAATTTTGCAAAACTAAAAAAAAAAAACCTTTTTGTGCGGATTTAAATTTTAATAAATATATGTTCTGATTTAAATACAAATTCAACTTTAAAAAAACCCTAAGTCCCTATCCCGTTCGAAAAGGGGGGGCGCTGTTTTTGGTTAAAATTTTAAGGGCTTGAAAATTTTTTAAATTCTTCCAGAAATGTAATATATTCTCAAAACTCCCAAAACCATAGAGACACCAAAAGCAGGACAAAATAATTAGTTGGGCATTTTTATGGTTTCCTTTGATTACCCCAGGATGAACAAGAAATTTAGATTCTCACTGCTTTTTGAATCAACCTTTTACTAAAGATCATCATTTGGGAAGCTTCAGGGGCCCATTGGGATTACAAATAGCAAACAAAAAGCCTAAAAGTGTTTGTTAAAATACGTGCTCTTTAAAACTAAATTTTTAAAATTATTTGCAGGAAACAAACTCGGGGACTGGCCCACAAGGAGACAGGTGAAACCCCTTGTGGGCCCATAGGCATGGTGGGTCCCTGGGCAATGGCAGGCCTGGGGCTTCTTTTCTGGGAGCAAAGTAGAGAAAAAGAGTAAGAAAGCAAGAGTCATGTACACAAGACGTAGGGTGGGCCCCAATAATCAACTCCACTGGTGGGCCCCAAGAATCACCTCCACTGCTGGCCCAAAGATCAATTCTTGGGTCCCCCCGGTTTGGGGGGTGTTCGGGGGACCCAGGACCGCCGGCCCGACAGGTTGAAACCTTGTATTTTTGAAACCAAAGTTAGGGAAAAAATGGAAAATGGTTCTGAACCAAAAAAAGGAAATTAACATAATGCAACATGAGTACTGTAGAGAGACACTATAGACCGCCAATCACCGCATGCACCTCCTAATCATTAAGGCAGTACAGGACATGTAGTAAAAACACGCTGTAGAGGGGCTATAGACGCCAATCATGCATGCACCCCACTAATAATGTAAGGCGTAAGGAATGTATACCACACTGTACTGTGAGAGAAACAAAGACCGCCAATCACCGCAGCCCCTACTAATACATGTAAGGCAGTCAGACATGTAGTCCCGCACCCAAACTGTAGGAAACACTATACCAACCACTGTAGGCCCTCACTAATAATTTTAAGACCCAGTCAGGACATGTGTCCCGCAGTACTGTAGAGGGGTGCTATAGACCACAAATCCTGATCACCTACAATAATGTAAGAGCTACAGGAAAAACCCAGTAAAATTTAAGCCACCTGTTCCCCCTTTTGAAAGGAGAAGGCGCCCCTTAAAAAATAAAGACCACCAATCACGTGCCCCTCACTAACATGGAAAGCAGTAAGGACTGTAGTAACCGCACTCAGGGGGGTGGAAAAAAAACGCCCTGGCACAAACCCCCCACAGCCCCACACACAATATCCCTTAAAAAAATTTCCCTTGTTCTGACCTGCCACTTTCCAAAAATAAACTCCCTATAAGGCTGCTTTCACACGGGCACTTTTGATGATTTTTTTATGTTTTTTTGGTGGTTTTTTGCAAAAAGGAGAGCAGTTAATGTGTACTTTTGCACAAAAAAAAAGCATAAAAAAAAGCACCAAAAACCCCTCCGTTGAAAGCCCTAAACAAGCAAGAAAGAAACGTGGTGCAGAGAAACCCTCATCCAAGTCGGGGTTTCCCCTTTCTTTACAATGGACAAGCCCACATGACACTAATAAACACCCGCTAACCACAACCCCCCCAATCCTCACCCGTAGTAGGTCACCCTCACATGGTTTCAGCATTGGCTCAACCAGAAATAAAATGACCCCTGACGCGGGATCCCGGGTCATCTTGAGGGAGTTGTTTTCTTCTCCTTTTCTTCTTCTGGCCAAACCCTCCATGAGTTTCCGATGAGTCGTTCCCCCCATTTCTTTCTCTGTCCGGTACAGCATGAAAAGTCTTCTTTCCCGGCACTACTCCCCCCTGTAGAATTTACCCAAATACATCTTAGACCCTCTCTTTTTTGCCCTTTCCTTCAATTCCCCAAAAAAGCGTTTGTTAGACCGTAAAAATTAGAAAATTAAAAAAGCAATAAGTGGGAGGTAAATAGGTAGATTAGGAAAATAAACAGGCCCTTCCCCTTTTTTTGGTAGGTGACGGGCCCACCCCTTTAAATTGGCCCCAGTAACTAGCCCCGGGAGCTGGGGTTCTCGTAAAATAGCCCGGTAGCTGGGGCTGCCCCCATAACAGCCCGGTAGCTGGGGCTGCCCCCCTAACTAGCCGGTGTGGGGTGCCCCCCCTAACTGCCCGGTGCTGGGGCTGCCCCTAAATAGCCGGGAGGGGGCGCCCCCCGTAACTAGCCAGGTAGTGGGGTCCCCCCCCGTACTAGCCGGTATGGGGGGTGCCCCCCCTAACACCCGGTGCTGGGGCTGCCCCCCTAAAATAGCCAGGTAGCTGGGGCTGCCCCCCCGTAAAGCAGGAGCGGGGGTGCCCCTAACTAGAGGTAGCGGGGCTGCCCACAGTAATCAGGTAGGGGGCTGCCCCCAGTCTAGCCAGGTAGGGCCTGAATTTGCCAGCTGGCCCCTATGTAGGCAGGGCCAGTAGTAGGCAGTCAGGGCAGGTATTAGGCAGTGGGCAAGTTTGGGAGGCAGTAGGGACAGTAATTAGCCAGCTAGGGCCAGTATGTAGGCAGGCAGGGCCCCTAAAGGGAGGCGGGCCCCGTTATGGAGGCAGGGCCAGTATATGAAGGGCCCTTAAGGGGGAAAAGGGCTGGTTTTAGGTGACGGGGGGTATTGGTTGCGGGCGTTATGGGGACAGGAGGGAATAGGTAGCGGGGAGATTCGGTGGGGGCGGGATATGGAGACAGGGCGTTATTGGTGCCGGGGGTATTTTGGTAGCAGGGGTTATGGGAGACGGGCTTTTTAGGGAGCAGGGCGTATAGAGCAGGGGGGTTATAGGTAGAAAAGGGGGTAATAGGTAAAAGGGCGATATGGGAAGCGGGCTGGTATATAGGGAGCCGGGTGGTAATAGGAAACAGGGCGATATGGGGGGACGGGTGGTATATTGGTACCGGGCTGGGGAATGGTGCCCGGGGAGCAAGGGCAGACAGGGGTTTTTGGGAGATTAAATTTTGCCAGGGCAGATAGGGCAGACAGGCTGGATATGGGAGCCAGGGCAGCATATGGGGAGCAGGTGGGATTAGGTAGCCGGGCGTTTTGGGGGCAGGGCCGGATTTGGAACCCGGTGGTAAAGGGAGCCAGGGGCATTTGGGCAAAAAGGGCGGTATATAGGAGCCAGGGCAGCTATGGGCAAAGGGGTGGTATATAGGTAGCCCGGGGAGCATATGGGGCCTTTTTTCCCGGGGGGCCCTTTGGGATATAGGTAGCCAGGGCTGGTAGTTTAAAAAAAAAAATTTAAAACAAATACTTACCGAGGTTTTCTGCTTTTCCTTCTGTTTTTCCTGGAGGGCCCCCGGCATCGATGGCCGGGCGCGGAGTGGGCGTGCGATGTGTATTACATGCCACCGCCCCCGGGCCTCCTGGGGCTGAACAGGGCGGGTTTAAAGATCCCAGATGTTCAGCCTCGGCTGCTGCTTGCACCGCCGGTGGGAAAGCGGGGCCGTATGGCTGCATGGTCGGGCGGTGACCCGGCCGTGCAGCCGGTTTTGGCGAAGGGGGCCTGTCGGGGGCCCTGCACAAGGGTCCCGGTCGCGACCGGACCTTGCGGCCCCGGGGGCCGCACGACAGGGCCCGGGCTCGGGGCCCCCCCGGGGGGGAAAAACTGGTCCCCCGGGGGGCATCCCAACCGGCCCCGCGGCCCGGGCCCCGCGGCCCGGGGCAAAAGCCCGGTTTTCCCTATGGGCGTCGGGCCCCGGACTGTACTGTAGAGAGGCGTAAGACCGCCAATCCCGCATGCACCTCACTAATCTGTAAGGCATACAGGAATGTAGTCTCACTGAGTAGAAACGCTATAGATGTCAATCCATGCATGCACCCACTAACACATGTAAGAACATACGGAATGTGTACCCCATTGTACGTAGAGAGGTGTACAGACCCAAAAGTCCTGATGCACCTCCTAATACATGTAAGAGCAGTACAGGACTGTAGCACCGCCTTTTACTGTAGAGAGTGTTAGGGCCCCAAACACTGCATGCCCTCACTTACAGTAAGAGCATCCCGGACTTGTTTCTACCGCATGTACGTAGGGGAGTATAGGCCGCCAATCACTGCATGCACCTCATAAAACATGTAAGAGCAGTATAAGCTGTAGTAGCACTGTACTGTAGAGAGGTGCTACTAAAACCCCAACACTGCATGCATGCACAAAAACAATCTTTCCAAGTAAAATGTTCATATAAATCGTTTGGGTCGTCCATCAAATTTTGAGCGTTCATGTGTTGGATGTTGTTTGGTGAGAGTGGTTTCAGGATTTCCTAGTTAAGACCATTGTAAGGGGAGAATAATGTATTTTGTATTTAGGAACCCTGTTGCAAAAAAAAAAATCTTAGTCTAGGTCTCCGGAAATTCTGCACCTTGGTGGCAGTAAATGATGACATGGATGACCCATCAGCTGATAATCTCCTGAAGTTAAAGCTTTAATAGACGGCATAAGTCAAAGCTCATTGTCATTGGGATAGAACTTCTCCGTTGTTCCTCCAAGCAATAAAACCATTTGCAGTTGTTAGCTACACAAATATCTGCCACCCTGGTGTTCGTCTATGGTCGCCGTATCCAGATCTCGCTCATTAGAAATTAAAAGGGGGGGGGGGGGGTTTACCCTAGCTTGGTCGCTGGGGGATAAAATGGAATCTTGGTTGGGTGGGGTGGGCCAGCTGGGCTATGAATAGGAGAAAGACAGATGCCCTGAGAGCAAAAAGATAGTTGAGGAGGGGGCTGCTGGGGGATGTGAGCGCACAGGAGAGCGAAAGATTTATTCACAGACAATAAGAAAGAGAATTAATAATGTCCTGGGAAAAGGGATTTTTCACATCCTGAGTGCCCCTAATTTGCCCCCTGTACAGGGGACACTCCCCCGGATGGGCCAGAAGGAGTCTCCTTTCAGCTAACCCCCGTTGGATGACCATCGTATTACCTCATTGGGAAACACTACCTTCACAATTGTTGCATTATATGGAGCATTGTGGTCCAACACCTTTTTTAAAGCATTTTACCATTTTTTACAGTTTTCCCTTTTGGGGCTAATCCAGTGAAAATAACCCAATTTCTTTTTTACGTCTCTTTCAATTCCTGAAGCAAGATGTTTAGAAAATGCAATCATTACTTTCCTTGGGCAGGCAACAAAAATTGCAGAAACTTTATTCTCAAATAAATTAGGACAAGCTTGTTATAAACTATCCAACCTATCTCCACCTGCGTAACAATTGTTATTGTTTTAATAAAGCAGAATTTATTTTGGATTTTTGGAAACCTTTTTGCATAGGCAATGTAATTTCCAAAATTGTAATGATATTTAAAATCAAGATAGAGCATAAGAGCTTGTATGTACAAGTTCTTTGGCACTAAGTCAGTTTAGAAGGTCGTGATTGAAGTTAAAGCACCTTTTATGACACATTTAGATCAATTTTTTTTTTTTTTGAAAGCCTTAGCAAGTGCTCTCCACCCAAATGCATAGAAAAGTGAAACGGTGCCACGCAAAAAAGTGCATAAGGATGTGATCTATCGCAGACCCACTGTAAATAGGGCCCCCTGTAAACCTTATATCCTGATCCGGGCCAGAAGGCACCTTTAAGGAGTACAGGACAAGTGGTCCCCTTTGCCGAAGCTCCAGAAGACCCTTAATTGCTCCTGGCATCAGTCTGGGTGACGGGTCCAAATGTCAAACAAGGAGCCAGCTAGGTGGCTGCTCTGAAAAGAACCGGGGATGTAGAGGAGGACGGAATATAAATGTATACAGTGTATCCTGCCCAGACTTATACAAATTCCTCATTGCCTGGTCAGATACCGGGATATAGAACTGTGTGCTTGACGGATGTGAAAAGTGTGTGCATTGTGCCGTCATTCAGTTGGGTTTCCACATTACGTGAAATCAGCTTCGCCACTCACAACTAGCTGCAATCCAGTCCCGCTTGCTCCACCCTCCTCATTCACGTGCATGGCCAGATCGCAGCTAGTTGTGAGCAGCCAGCACTGGGTGTGGGACCCCAACTGAGTGACATCACATTACATGCACTTTCTCTCATGTCATGAGAAAACCCTTTTAAGGCACCCCCAGGGCACCACTTCTAGGGCACTCCTGCACTTTAATCAGACCCTATCTGGATTGCAACCATGGCCCTCACCTAAAGACCCAGGGTAATCGCCCCGATAAGGGCGTCCCCGTCAGGAGCCTCACCCTTTCATAGGTGAGGGCTGTGGTAGCAATCCAGATAGGATCTACTAGGGCTATGTCTACCGGTCCACCGTTTTGATATTTCTGTGATACCATTGTTATTGGTTCATGTGGTGATGATTGAGATTATACCTACTTCTGTTGTTCTAATGAAACTTTTTACTATTCCACTATGAAATAAAAGTTAAGTTTTATGACTATTTCTTCCCTATTTTTTCTTTTTGATCTATATACTAGTCAAAGGGGCGTGTCTGTCTGGCTGTTTATTGAGTCGGCTATTTCTGTCTATTTTTTTTTTTACTCAAATTGATAATGAACAGGCAACCAGCATAGAAGCTGGATCATTATCACTTTGAGTCTGTTAAATACAAAGTTGATGAATAACCTATATGTTATATACGGTCAAAGAAAACAGGTCCTTTTACACGGCCCAATAATCGCCCATTTAGAGTGCTAATCAACTTATTGCAAATCAATTGGTGTCCCTAAGAGGAGCCTTCACTCTGCCTAATTTTTGGGCACTGAATGGCTGCACAATCAATTATGCATAACCTGCAATCATCTGTGTAGCCATTCACTTTCATTATTGTTGGCCCCACATCCTGTTTTTTTCTGCCGCCAAATGATGAGTTTGTAGGCCGCATAAAAATGCAATCAGTCAATGAATCATCACAGAGTCTTTAACACAGGGCAATTGATTGGAACAAGGTTTCCCATGAAACCTTCTTCACTGGGCTGGAGAAAAGGACTTTAACACAAGCTCCTTATCTCAAACCATGGACTTCAATCAAAGAGTTTTTGACAACAATAGAACCCACTAAAGTCCCCCTAAATTATAATAAGAATCTGTGTACTCTATTCTCTGTTGTCAAAAACTCATTAAATGAAGTTCATGATCAAAAACTCTTTAAATGGGTATTCTCACCTTGCACTTTGATGGCATATCGAGATCGGCACCCCTCTGGGATCCATGCCTATTTCAAGAACAGGCCCCCGAAAGTCTCTGCTCAGAATAGGGTCAGTCATGCTTGCGTATAGAGTTCCAAGCACAGGTGAGTGACCGGCTTTCCATTTTTAGCCGAGTCTTTTGGAGACCCATTTCTTAGATAGGTCACGGTCCCAATTCTGTGACCCCAACCTATCACACTTTGATGACAAATCCTAGCAATGTGCCATCAAAATTTATGGTGGGAACAGCCCTTTAAATGAAGTCCATTGTGCTCTTGATTACTGCCATTAGCCTCCATTGGTCAACTGGTGATTTGCTATCTATATGAAGGTCATGTGACCATGGGGCTCATATAACACTATGCACAAAATATCCTTCTTGCCAGCAGTAAATGCCCCACAGTCACATGACGTCGTTATGGGCAACAAATCATTAAGGCACAGTCTAAGCACCAGAGCAGTAAGCATACTGTATGACAAAGTTTGTTATTCTTTCATTTAGAGGAGCTATGGGAAGTTTTCTTCTTTTTGAAAAAAGAAAAAAAAACTTTTGGTGACCTGTCCATCTTTGGAGACGTCAATTTGGTGGGCTTTGGATTAATATTAAAAGGATGTCTGTAAAACATCCCAAAAAACATTTCTCACATGGCCTGCCTTAGTCTTCATTCATCTCCCTGTGATGTTTTCTGTGCTAATTGATATTTTTCCTGCACTGTATGTAGCCTCCATTTACTGCAACTGAGCAGCATCACTATCTGTGCCAAGGTGTTTTTTTTCTTTAAATGTAAAACTACAAGGCACAGGATACTTTGCCATGTTCTGCTTTGACAAAAACTACAACTCCAGCCCTGCTTTTCTCCTTCTCCTTTTTATTTACTTGTCTTCCAGTGTCCTGAACCTGGGTTGGGTAAAAGAGCTGGAAACTGGGTCATCCATCATTGATCTGTGGTTAGGTTTTCTAGCATCATCTGACATGATAAGAACAATCTGTTGAGTGATTGCAGCACAATAAAGTGACTAGGACAGCAGATCAGATCATCACGGATCCCCTGTGTAGACTCCCTGTCAGTAATGAGTAACCACCAGAAGCTCAGGGGTCACCTTTCCTACCACTTCTTTTACAGAAACATCTGAAGGGATGGGAGTGACACATGGCCGTGAGGAGGTCCATAAAGTGATCACAGGTGCTGTTGGTTCTACTCTTTGGACCTACAATTTGCAGTGTAGAATATACACGGGATTGAATTTGTGTTTCACCAAACAAAAAGTCACTTCTAAACCGGGCATGTAAATATGCTTTAAATGTCACCACGAGTCAGGTCATTTTACCCCAGATCCCCGAATAACTATTGAGGTTTAACTTTGCCCTGGGAGAATGTGTTTTCTTCTTCTCTGATGTCCGTCATGAAAGGAAACCCTACAACTGGCAAAGCAAATGATGTGAGTCCTTATTGTAGAGCTGCAAGCTTCTTGAACAAAGAGGGGATAGATCTTTTCAAACAGGAGGGTCGTCAGCAACAATTCTCAGGCTCTTTTAGAAAATTGGCGTGTGAAAGCAAACAATAGTGAATAAGGCTGGGGCAGCTCACCCTGAAAAACTGGTCACGACATCCAGAAATCAGCGTTTATGGGTATCGACAACTATAACGGGTAAACAAAGATAAAAGGACTAAGACCAGTGCCGTCCTGTAGCTCATAATAGAGCAACGTAAGACGGTATGCTAACTAAAATGACTATGAATTTCATTGCTTCATGCAATCTAATAGGCAGTAGAAGGCTGCTTGGTGGGGCATAACTAAAATTGATAGGGCTACATAGGAAAATGAAATGGTTCCGGGATAACAAACTGGTATAAATCACGGGTGAAACCCAAGGTCCACGGGCTGAACCCAGCATGCCAAATCACTCTATGTCGCCCCCAAGAGCTTAGACACAGAGAGCGGTGATGGACAAAGTCTGGACCCAGAAGGGCTAGCTCTCACCTTTCCCAGCAAGGAGCAGCCAGAAGCTCCGGTGGCTGTACAGGGAGGGGGCACCATCTTGGATTCGGTGCTTTATTGAACACTTTCACACTGCTATGTTCAAGTCACAGGTGGTAGGACAGCTCTGAAATCCCTAGCCAGGCAACCTAGCCTCCCTCTTGGGCCCTCCAATATCTCTTTGAGGTCAATTATAATGTTGATGTGCCCCATTAGAATTTGATGGTATTCAAATACAAAACCCATGTCAAAATCCGACTGAATAACCCTGCCCTTTGGGTATGTTCACACGGCTGATTTGGACACTGCTTTTGCCATGGATTCTCCCCCAAAACAATGTAAAAAATGACAAAAAATGCCCCAGTTCATTTTCATTGGTTCCTGTCTAAAACTGCATCACAGTTCACACAACGTGGTTTTTACGCGCGTTTCACTCACTTATTTTCAGCACTGAAAAATAAGTCACAACAATTCTTGAGCCGCTTTCCACGAGTAAAATTCCCACTGGAATCCATGGAGAGCTTCAAAACCTCATCCGCAAGGGTGGCACATTTTTTTAATGAGATTTTGATGCATTTTTTGACACGCCCAAAAACCACCCTGACACACAATTTGTATGACAGATAAAAAAAACACATTTTTCGGAATATTTTTTCGGTATAGTATTTGAAGCTGATTTTGGATGCTGAAAAATAACTGCCCAAGTCAGTCGTGTGAACATAACCTAAGTTGGATTTGATTTGAGCAATGCTACATCCAATAGGGGGTGCTGCATAGTCCAAGCTCTTTTGCCATGAGCCTTTTAGGGCATGTCCCCACGGCACCGGTTTTCGGCCGATTTCTCAGCCGGTTTGCGTTTTTTCAGACCGCCTGAAAAACCGGCCGAAAACGAGCATAATGGTGCTCTATGGAAAACCCGTGCAGCAGTCCCCACTACACGGGTTTTCCGTCGTGCGGTCCGGCCGCAAAACATTGAACATGCACATTCTTCCGTCAGGTTTCCGGATGGAATCTGTGCATGTTAATGTGGTGGGGGAGGGTTTTTCTCTACTCATCGCGGATAAAATCCGCCCCCCCCCCTCCGCGGCCGTGGGGACGGCCGCAAAACAGGACAAATGCCGGCCGGCAAACCGACTGGTATTTGTCCTCTGCAGTGTGGATGCGCCCTTAGAATATAGTCAACTAGGGCAAGGCAATTTGGTGCCTTAGGCAAATAAAGCATATAACGCTATTCCTAATAGGAAATTCAGCCCACTCCATACCTCCTTACACCTCCATTTCTGCCTGGGATGAAGTGGAGCCCTAGGCGGTGGCCTACCTTCACCTACCCATCGCCCCGGACCTGCATGGCAAGCACAGGTTGCATCATGTTACCTTTTGGTATTAGTTCTTTGACTGCTCATTCTCAGTGTATGTAAATTGTTATAGTATACGCTGCGCGGAGCAGGTGCAATAAATATGCTGGTGTCACATTGCTATACTGGGTGTTTCCACATGCCATGCCTAGGGCAGCAGAGTAGAAACAACACTAGAGAGGAATCCAGTTTTTAGCGGTTACGGTGTCAGTCTCTATCTGAAAATGACAAATTCTAAGATTCTCCAGCGATATCTGGGATCGAACCTCCTCGAAGCTTCTACTCGTGTGCAGTCATGCAAACACTGGTTATCCTGGGGTAATGGTGGTTGAATGTGAATGTCACACGTACCGCTCCCGGGGCAAACACAGTCAATATTTGCCCTTCCAGAATGATTGATTCCCCTTGTGTGCACTGAGCTTTTTAGGTAGGCACACGAAGACTTGGAGAGAGGGCTTTCCTGAATGTGCAGACCTGACCTATATTTCCTTCCCAGCAATGACCTGAGAAAATAAAAACAACCTCATTCATACATTTTGGCATTTAGGGACAATTAACCCCTTCTTGCTGCAGCAGGTTTTTTTTCGTTGCGTTGGTTTTTTTTCTCCCCACTTGTTCCATCCACACAGCCATGTACCTTAACCCCTTAAGCCGAACGCCTGAAAAGTAGTTAATGACCAGAACATTTTTTCAGTTTTTGCCTCCTTGCATTTCCACTGTTGCAACTTTTTTATTTTTTCAATGATGCAGTTGGATGAGGCCTCGTTTTATTTGAGACAAGTTGTACTATATGGGGGACCAGTTAAGTTCACTTATAAATAATTGCAGAATTTTTTTTAAATTTTGTTTTACATTTTTTTTGCTTTTTCTATTTTTTTTTTTACACCATTCACATTTCACACTTAACACCGTTATTCTACAGGTTATTGTGGTCGTGTGGATACCTAATATGTGTAGTTATGTATTCACAATTATTTTTTAGTAAATATTTATTTTTATTTTATTTTATTTATTTTTTTACACTTTTTATGTTTTTTACTTTTTTTTTTTTTAAATCCCATGAAGGGAGAACTGTTACTTTTTTTTTTTTTTTTTTACACTTATTAATGTATTAGCATATTCATATATGTTAATACATTATAATCTGTGTCAGTCTGACACAGACAGTGATAAACACAGCACACACTATGCTCTGATCACTGGCTTATTATACAGACAGTCCTGGGGCTACTCTAGGTCCCCAGGGCTGACTGTGCAGCCGTTCACCGGGCTCTGTTGGGTCACCAGGTGTTTCCGATCACCCGACAGAGCAGGGAAACCCTTTGAGTGCACTGCGGTGACGATCCGCCGCAATCACCGGGTTAAAGCACCGTTGAGCGGGGGTTCCCCCGGTGCTCACAGGAGCTGTGCTGGGAACAGGGCTGCGTAGTACAGCCCCGTTCTGAGCGTTGCTGCGGCGCTGCAAATTCCGATGTCTGCTGCGACGCCACAAGACGTCACTGCAGACGAACGACCTGAAATGCCCGCTGTCAAAAGACGGTGGGCGGCCGTTAAGGAATTAATGGTGCCACTGACTGAACCACATACTGTACTGCGTCATTTTTTCGGGGGTTTTGTTTTAGTGGCGTTCAATGTATTGATTATATGTTATCTGTATTCTGTGTGTTGGTACGATTTTGATGATATCAAATCTATAGTGTTTTCCTTATGTTTTAGTACATAAAAAACCTTTTTCTGCAACTATTAACCTATTTGCTTTTCCATTGATGGATCTGAGTGAAGGCTAATTTTTTTGCAGGCTGAAGTGCAGTTTTTATTGGTACCGTTTTGGAATACTTGTAACTGTCTGATCCCTTGTTATTACAATTTTTGGGAGCCTAAATGATCAGAAAACAGCATTTTGGTGTTGGGAATCTTTTCTTCTGCAGCATTCAGCAATGATGTTATATTTTAAGAGATCAGGCGTTACAGACAGTATTTTGTAAAATACCCCTTCCTTCATCCACATTTATCCCCACCCTTGGCTGAACATTTGTCTTTTTTAGACTGTACTAACTATTTTAATTATGTAAAGGGGAAAGGGGGGTTAAAGTTTTAATATTACTTTTAATTTTGGGGGAGATTTATAAAATGATTTATTTTTTAACATTTACTTGTAACCTCCCTAACCTACTTACCACAAAGTAATGCAATCGTTTGTACACTGTTCTGCAATCCATAGATATTGCAGAAAGGTGTACAAAGATGGCTCTCCTATTATAGCCTGGCAGGATGTAATAGGGGTAGTAAAATGGCAGTATGGAAGCCATTTTAGACTCCCAGCTGCTATGGCACCCGCTCGGCACCCCATGATCCCAGTGGAAAAGGTGGAAAGCGATCAGGCAAAGAAACGGTGTAATAATCAGATGTTACTTTACCAGCATTACAAAGTACCAGTATAAAAAAAAGTGACTCAAGCAGGCAGCATCTAAGACGTAAGAGGGCTTAAATATGGGGCAGGTCTGCTGCAGATTTTGTGTGGAATATCCACAGCATATGACTATTGCAGCAAAGTGGATGAGATTTCCACATTTCTCATCCACATTCTGGGAAAAAAACCACCCAGAATCCATAGCAGAAAAATCAGCAATAATTCTGCATGAAAATCCATACATTTTACACTATGTACTGAGGTACAGAAATGCTTAAAGGGGTTTAACCACAAAGGAATTTCATGCCTGCTTTGTCTTGCTTCAGCTTTCATTGTGTTCAAAAAGGTTGCGTGTGTGATTTGTTTGAACTGCATATCATGTGATCCAGCAGGCTGACATCACCATGCCTTTCCCCACAGTGTGCTCACTCAGATCTGTTTATGTAAAGAGCTGTAAGTAGCTACAAAGTGGTTAGCACTTCTGCCTTTCAACCTAGGGGTCCTAGGTTGAAATCCCTGCAGGAACCAAACATGGATTTTTTTTTTTATTGCACATACCTGATTGAGGTTTCTTTTTTACTTTTATTTATTTGCATTAATTGAGTAATTACTAAGGAGGACAGAGGATAGGAGTAGAATGACAGAACCTGGGGTTGAACACTCGCTCCTCAGTGAGTGTGTGTGATAACTAAGCAGGGAAGAGGCTGACAGTAGTTGCCTAAGAGGATGATGTAAGAGCAAGAGCGGCCAGGGCTGGTCGTATCGCCTGGAGATGACTTGTGCACTATGGATCACGAAGGGAGCAGCTAAACCAAAAATGCTACAGAACTTATAATAATGATGAATGGGGAAAATGTTTATTATTTAATTTGCAAGCCTCCCACATCAATTTTACTTCATGGTAAAACCCCTTTAAACCTGCAGTGGATCCAACTTGAGCTCTTGCACGCTCAATGTTTGCCACATTTTCTCTTAGCCTAACATCTGTACAAGGGAGTGACACTGACACATAAACATTCAGGGCAACATGTATGATCTAGGTGCATAAAGTCCAGTTCTAAATAGCTCTAAAGCAGTGTAGAATGCGCCAGATTGTATGAACCAGTTCTACTGCTGGTCATAGATTTGTCGCTTTCTAGCTCAAAAACAACAACCCAGGCTCAGGTAAACCACTTGTAACTGGGTCTGCCTGTTCCAGCAGTAATGCGCCTAGTTTTGCCATCCTCCTGTCATAAATGTGTAGAATCCTACGGTTGTGGTGCGACACAGAACACCCCCACGTCTTGAGCGTATTACAGTGCCGCGGGTGCCGCATAATGCGCCTAATTTTTGAGTGTGCCTGCTCATACATCGAGAGAACAGGGCTGCGACAGTCTTTGGGCTGAAAGGACACCAAATACTTGCACAGTCCAGTACATACATGTCGCCTTCAGGTACCTTACTATAAAACAGTGTCCTCCTTTTGAGTTTCAGGGGTTTATCCAGTATTAGAGAAATTCATTTTCTAAAAAAATGACTCAATTAAAGTTGGGCACTTGTAGTGTACTATAATTACATTTTCTGTAGACTTCCTGCCATTTTGCATCAGCTTTTTGAATCCAGGAAGTTAGTAGTTATGTGTGTCCCAACACAGGAAACAGCTCTGTGTCTAGCCCAGGAGATCAGGTTTGGCTCTTTTCAAAGTAGACTTTGACGCAACACTCTTTGTCCTACTTCCCAAATCTTTCAACATTAGAGAGGATACAGATGTCATATCCTTAGACTGAGGTTGGAGAGAAGAAACCACTGCAAAGGATGCTGGGGCTTGTAGCTTTAAAAAGTAGAGGGAAACAGCTTTCAAGCAAGAAATCCTGGTGATCAACTACAGAGAAGGGGCTAATGTGGTTAGGAAAACCAATTTTAACTAATTCTTTTAAAGGGTGATAGCTGAAGTTTCACGCCATTTTTTATGGGATTTGTTGAATGTTTATATTATTAATATTGTGACTTTTAATAGTGTTTTTTTTTTTTCGGGACCCTTATCCCAAGAAGAGAAATTTTTCCCTTTTCTAGCGAAATGGGGGGGGCATAGTGTGGGAATGGGAAGAGCTCCCAGGACAATGGGTCCCTTTCGAAACCCGATTATCAGTCTTGATCCAGGAAGCTTTTGAGAGACAGCAACCAGGTGTTCGTCTTGGAGAGCCCTGCAGTGGGTCCCATTTCTTCGATCCTGACTAAAGTCAATTTTCCCATCACAAAAAAATAAGAGTCATGTCAGTCAGACTCCCTACCTACACGGAAAAAATTTCCCTTCACCATTTTTCAACCTGTGGTGCCCCAACTTCTGAATGGAATTTTAAAATTGGAAAAATTTTCTACTTGCAAAATCCCACTGAGTCCTAGCCAGGAGCTAATAAACTTAAACAAATTGCTAGTCAACAGTAACCAAGGTCTTGTGAACGCTAACAGAGATATACCTAGCACCAATAAGGAACTTATGAACTCCAACCATGCACTTTTTAAGCAAACCCAGCCCTTCTAAATCCAAACAGCAACCACGTGCATATGAACTCCCACCAATGGCACTAACCCCAGCACGAACCTAACCTCAGTTATGGGTGGTGTTTGGACACTGTTGGGGAAATTTCCCCTGAAATATAACCCAACCAATATTTAAAAACTTCAATTCGGGGGTGGTGAATTATAGCAACGGACCACTACAATCAAATCATGGACTTGTAAATTCTACTAATCTTTTAGTAGATTGTAACCAGGATGTAGAAAATACCAGCAATGAATTAATTAATTTTGAAGCTAGCGTAATAAGCCCACATTATGGGTCCCCGTACTGTGAAAACACTTCACCTAATTCAAGTCCTTGGTCGGAGAAAACAAATTCTTTGTTGCTTGAGTCTAACACAGCTATTCAACCACAATGGACACAATTTAATCCGTTTTTTGAGTGAAAATTTTACTCCTGCATTAGAGGTTTTAATTCTAAAAAAGACCACCTTCTAGACCTGGACTTGCACGGTCTGATTCAAAGTTCAAAGACTTGAGAGCCGATCTAGTAATGTCCGAGTCGGTGCCTTCAGATTACACAGCTGTGTTAAGTAGGTCAAATTCTGGACCTGAGGAATATAGAACTGAATTGTGTAGATCAATTTCTAGACCAGAAGAAGCTAGGCCTGAATTTCTAAGATCAAATTCCAGACCTTATGATCTTCAATGTATTGAGTCTAATTCTCGACCCCCAGACTGTAGACCTGTTTTGGGGTCGGGTTCTCCCTTCAAAACCGGGGATATGACAGATCTGACTCAAGACCAGGAGAATTCAAACCTGTGCTCGCTAGATCCGAATCCCGGCACAATGATTCTCACTTTGCTAAAGGGAACTTAGACTGCAGAAATATAGGCTCAAGACCTGAGCTGGTAAGGTCTAACTCAAGACCTAGAGAGCCTAAGCCTGATTTTGTTAGGTCTCAGTCAAGATTACCCGGATCAAGGCCAGTTTATGGGCAACCCCAAAAATTCCTGGCTTGAGCCCCAAAAATCCCCTTAGCTGGAAGGGGTTTTTATTCGTTAAACTTCGCTAAGACGAAGTAGGAGCCCCCCACCCTGTTCTTGTCCACAGTGTGTTTTGGTGCAGAGTGTAAAATCAGCCATTTGGGCCCGGGAAAGAAAAAGAAAAACCCAGGGGATGGGTGGCTTTAAAGGGGCACCCCAAGGGCCCCCAAAAAAACAAGAAAAACAAAGGGGTTAACCCCTGGATTTTTTCTTGGGGACTTAGGCAACTTTTAGAACTTTTTTGCTTGGGGAAAAAATTAAATTTTTGTATCAATTTCCCCCCAACAAGCTGAAACATAAAACTTTTATCCCGGATCATTTCATAACATTAAAACCACTGCCCAATATTGTGAAGGTCCCCGTTGTAAATTCAAAAAAAGCTATAAACCCCTAAAGTTTTTCCCCACTCCGAAGGGACTTCTGAAGGCTCCTGCAGTATTTGCCACCAAAACATTGGCTGCAGATCATTTAAGCCCCTTAAGTTGCAAGTAGAGCCTCCATGAATCTGAATTTTTTTTATTTTTTTCTGAGGCCAAAACCGGGCTTCGGGTTTTTTGTTATTTTTCCTAAAACCCAAATTGAAAAAACATTTTTTTTGGCAGTGGGCGGGGGTATTATTCTAGGTCACAGCCATTAGGGCATCCCTCTGCTATGAAGGGTGTACTTGGTTTTCAACAATGTTTAAATAGGTGGTACGTGTCACAGTAACATTCACATGATGCTAAGACCCAAGGTTTTCCAGCAAAACTTTGCTTAGGGTTTCACAATTTCTCCACCGGCTTCTTCTTGTCGTGATGCATCCTGGTGCCATCCCTTTCCAGGTAAGTGATACACTCGACGGTCCACATAATGGAAAAGAAAATGTAATTCATCAAACCAGGCCACCTTCTTCCATTGCGTCTTGGTCCAGTTCTGGTGCACACATGTTCTTTGTAGGTAGGAGGCTGACATGGGCACTCTGACCAATCTTCAGCAAACTGTGTGTTCTGAAAGCTTTCTATTATAGCCAGAAAGAACTTATTTATAAATTTGTGCTTTTTTTTTTTTTTTTTTTTTTTTTTAAAAAAAAAAAAAAAAAAAAAAAAGAAAAAGAAAAAAAAAAAAAAAAAAAAAAAAAAAAAAAAAAAAAAAAAAAAAAAAGAAAAAAAAAAAAAAAAAAAAAAAAAAAAAAAAAAAAAAAAAACAAAAAAAAAAAAAAAGAAAAAAAAAAACAAAAAAAAAAAAAAAAAAAAAAGAAACAACAAAAAAAGAAAAAAAAAATATTGATATAAAAAACACCCCCAAAACTTTAAAGGGGGGAAAAAGCTCTGACCCAGTTTTTCTAGTTTTCAGGGTTTTGGATCTCCACCAATCCTTAAGGGGGGTTTTTTCCCTTGCGCAAATTTGATGGGATATCCAAAAATAGCACCTATCCCAGAACAGGTTTCCCGAAAGTGTTGGGGTCATTTAAAGAAAGCTGGGCCGCTTTTGCTTGGGCTCTCCATTCCCGTTTTTCAGATTTTGGTGAGCAGTGTGTTCAAATTAAAACCCGAACTTTATAAAAAGAATGGGATTGTTTTTTTGCAAATGTGCTTTAAAAACTCCACCTTATCCAAAATTTCCCCGGGGAAACCCCTTCTTGGATAGAGCAGGTCCCACCTCTGGGAAAATTTTTTACCTTTCTGGCTTTTTCTAAAGGGGATGCCATTTTAAAAACTTGGTGGGAAAACCCCTTTAATCTTGCCTGTTTTCCTGTTTCCAGCACAAACTTCGAGAAGTGTCAAATGTCCATTTATTAGATTCTGCCTAATAATCTCCCACCCCTCAAGAGATGCCATTGTAACCAGATAGTCAGTGTTATTCATTGCATCAGTCAATGGTTTAAATACTATGGCAGATCGGTGTATAGAATAGTTACTTGAGTCAAAAATTAACAGTGATTAATATGAAGCGTTTGAAATATTTACTAAGGATTTCAAAATGTTTTACAATTTTCAGGGTGCCACCACTGCCTCTTTGTAATTTTTTGAAGGGTCAGGGAAAGTTAAACCAGCTCTGGGGAGGTAAAGACTGCATCAAAATAAATTTTAAAAGTTTTAAAAAAACAAGAAAAATTAATACAAAAACAATAAAATAGGGAAAACACTCTCCTTGCTTTTTTATTTTGGTAAAAGTGGTCTCTTGTTTAGCGGGTTGGGAGGGCTTCCAGGGGCTGTCTTGCAGTCCCTGCTTCTCCTATTCTTCATCCACCACCTGTAAAGAAAAGAGATCTGCGTCCAGTTCCTGGAATTCTAGGGTCTACTCGAAAATTTGCTAATAAGTGAGGTAAGGCAACTCTTCAAAGAGTTCTCTGGTACTGGGAATCTTTTCTCCTCAGTGTTTGTTTGTGGCAAGGGTACAACGATAAAAAAAAATTTGTCAGAGTTTTTTGGAAATATATTAATACTTAATGGAGTGTTCTCACCATGGTGTTTCACACAATCTGCTCTTCACAGCCAGTTTCAGGCTCCCACTTCTGGTTCAGGCTGTGGGCGGTTCTATAGCTTCAGGCTCCCACTTCCTGGTCAGGCTGTGGGCGATTCTACAGCTTCAGGTCCCACTTGCTGTTCAGGCGGTGGCCAGTTCTACAGCTTCCGGCTCCCACTTCCTGGCCAGGCGGTGGCCAGTTCTACAGCTTCAGGCTCACTTCCTGTTCAGATTTTTGGTTCTACAGCTTCAGGTTCCCATTTCCTGTTCAGGTTTGGTGGGGTTCTACAGCTTCAGGCCCCCACTTCCTGTTAAGGCTGTGGGTGGTTCTACAGCTTCAGTCTCCCACTTCCTGTTCAGGCTGTGGGCGGTTCTGCAGCTTGAGGCTTCTCCTTTCTGTTCAGGCTGAAGGTGGTTCTACAGCTTCAGGCTCCCACCTCCTGTTCAGGCGGTGGCCAGTTCTACAGCTTCAGGCCCCCACTTCCTGTTCAGGTTGTGGGTGATTCTACAGCTTCAGGCTCCCACTTCCTGTTCAGGCTGTGGGCGTTTCTACAGCTTTAGGTTCCCACTTCCTGTTCAGGCGGTGGCCAGTTCTACAGCTTCAGGCTCCCACTTCCTGTTCAGGTTGTGGGTTGTTCTACAGCTTCAGGCTCCCACTTACTGTTCAGGCTGTGGGCGGTTCTACAGCAGTGACTGATATTTCAGCTCGACTCTTCCTAGCTGAGCCTGTTAGAGGGACATTGGGGATTGAGGAGTCTAAACAACAGGGTACAAGGCTACAGAGCTCTAAAGAGTTAAAGGTTGTCAGCAAAAAACATAAACAAGTTCCTGTGCTGCTGATAAGACACTGCTGCTACAACAGAGAGAGGTGGTCAGTCACCTAGAAAAGCTTCTATACACAAGCAGGAAATAAGAACTGCTCTTTCTCTGAATGGAAGCAAAATCAGTATGGCTATGTCTTTGGTAATAGTCTTTGTTTACCTTTCCCTACATGATTAAAGCATCAACATTTTCTTTATTATAGCGAAAAAACCAGAAGAAATGATAAAGCAGTTTCTGCAAAGAGTGAAAAACGCCCCTTCAGAGGTATGAAGCTTCTTTCACCTGTTTCTAAATTCGGCTCTTCTTTCTGTTCTTTGCAATGCCTACATGTCGAATAAATATGGGACTCAAAATTATGCCCTGCATTGTGTTTGAGGCACAGGCTCTGTTGTTGTCACCAAATTGCTGGGGAGTGGAGGGTTCCTTATCATATTTGAGTGTTGCACTATGGTCACAAGCTCTTTGGTCTCAGTGCAAAATCTGTACTACCAAGTTTCATTTATATACTGATGCAGCAGAGAGGTCTTTGGCCCACCTTTGCACTCCTAGAGCCCCCTTGTGGAGTTGATTCTTGGGGCCCACCCGTGGAGTTGATTCTGGGACCCTACAGCTACTCTATACGCCTTTTACACTCTGCCTTTTGCTTATTGCGCCGCTTCCAAGGATGTATGTGCAGTTTAATAGAAACTCCAGGTCTGCCATGCTCAGAGGCCTACTGGGGCTTTCCCTTGTCCCCCTATGGGCCAGACCAAGCCTGCGTACTGCTTATAAAATATACTTGTCAAGCTTTCTTCTCCCAAATTGGGGAGAATTTAGTCACAACCCCTGGAATGCCCCTGTTCCAACAGAGAACATCCATTTATGCAAACTATTCCCCCTTTGTGTCCCTTGTTTCTAGGAGTCTCCTGGAAGAAATAGAATGATATGTGATATAAAACTAACCAGCAAGGATTTGAAGGGACCTATACACATAAACATCTGATGACTGTTGTCCTGTCCCTTGTTAAACAGGAACTGTTACGTTGAACTTGCAGTCTGATCTACCAGCACCACGTCATAGAGCAGGGAAAGTTGAATAGATTGATATACAATTGTGTGGCAATTAATTTACTAGAGTTTAGAACCTTTTAATTTACAGTTGAAACCAGAAGTTTCCGTCCACTATATAAAAGACACATCTGCATATATAGGTAGAGCACCTATATAGGCGTGTGGAGATTCGAAATTGCCTTTTTGCACTCCACAAAGCATCTGATTCACAAGGCATTATGGGAAAGGAGTGAGCAGCTTTAGCGCCCTCTTTTGGATGTAATAAATCCTCAATTGCTTTTGACCCACTGGATTTTTGGGAAAAGCAAGAAGGGATTTTTTGCCAAGCCAGCATCACTCATCTGTAGACAGCCTGTTTCGGGATTTTGCCCCTCGTCAGCACAGAGCATAGTGATGCTAGCTTGGCTGAGTGGGAGGCAATGAGTCTCCACGCACCTATATATGTGCTCTCCCTAAGGAGAGATCTTCCCTTTCTGAGCTACTCATTGCCTCCCACTCAGCCAAGCTAGCATCACTCTGCTCTGTACTGGGCGAGGGGTAAAACCCCAAACAGGCTGTCTACAGTGAGTGATGCTGGTTGGCAAAAAAATCCCTTCTTGCTTTCCAAAGATCCCGTGGGTCAAAAGCAATTGAGGATTTGGGTTTCATCCAAAAGAGGGCGCTAGAGGGTTCTCAGCTCCTTTCCCCATTATTTCCCTTGTGATATGAATCAGAATAAACCTTCCCGTTTTAGGTCAATTAGGAACCAAAATTATTTATATTGCCAAATGCCAGAATAATGAGAGAGAATTTTTGAACGCATTTTTATTACTTTCTGGCAAAGTCAAAAGTTTCCATACACTAGGATTACTCTGCCTTCAAACTATTTGGAACAGCCCATATGATGACGTCATGTCTTTGGAAGCTTCTGATGGACACCAGAAACACACCATGTCTGTGTGGAACTTCATGGGAAAGTGTAAAGAAATCAGTCAAGACCTCAGGAAGAGAATTGTGGACTTGCACAAGTCTGGATCATTTTTGGATGCAATTTCCAGATACCTTCGTGCATCGTTCATCTATACAAACAATTATACTCAAGTGCAAACAAGAAGGGAATGTCCAGCCATCATACCGCTCAGGAAGAAGACAGGTTCTGTGTCTCAGAGGCTTTGGTCCGACATGTGCATATCAACCCAAGAGCAAAAGTAAAAGACCTTGTGAAGATGCTGGCAGAAGCTGGTAAGATTGTTTCATTATCCACAGTGAAACGAGTACTGTATCAACATGGGCTGAAAGGCCACTCTGCCAGGAAGAAGCCTTTACTCCAAAAGAAACATATAAAAGCCAGATTAATGTTTGTGCATGCACGGGAACAAAGACCTACATTTTTGGAGACATGTCCTGTGGTCTGACAGAACTAAAATTTAACTGTTTGGCCATAATGACCATCGTTACGTTTGGAAGAAAAAGGGAGAAGCTTGGAAGCCTAAGAACACCATCCCAACTGTGAAACACGGGGGTGGCAGCATAATGTTGTGGGGTTTGTTTTGCTGCAGGAGGGACTGGTGCACTTCACAAAATAGATGGTATCATGAGGAAATCAGATTATGTGGCAATACTGAATATCAAGACATCAGCCAGGAAGTTAAAGTTGGGTTAAATGTATCTTTCCAAATAGACACTGACCCAATTACTGCCAAATGTTAAAAAGTGGCTTAAAGGAAAAACCAATCAATGTTTTGGAGTGGCCATCACAAAGCCCTGATCTCAGTCCTATTGAAAACTTATGGGCGAAGCTGAAAAGGCAGGTGCAAGCAAGATGACCTACAAACATGGCTCAATTACACCAGTTCTATCAGGATGAATGTTCCTACCAACTATTGTGAGAAGCTTGTGGAAGGATATCCAAAACGTTTCATAAAGTTTAAGGGCAATGCTACCAAATACTAGCAAAATGTATGGAAAATTTTGACTTTGCAGAAAGTAATAAAAATGCCTTAAAAAATTCCGTCATTATTCTGGCATTTCTAAAATATAAATCATTTTGGTTCCTAATTGACCTAAAACGGGGAAGGTTTACTCTGATTTCATGTCAGATAGTGAGAAAAACGGCAGATGGGGCTTTATATATTGTGGATGTAAACTTCTGGTTTCAACTGTAGATATCTGCAAACTCTGGGCTTAGGAGCCTGGTGGGTGGTCTCAGTGACTATACAGACACTCATTGATAAGACCACCCACTAGACTCCTAATGCCAAAATAAACAGATATTTAAATAAATAAACTATAAAATTATGAATTATGAATGAATTTACTCAACTTCTCCTAGTCTGTGCCACGGTGCCCGCAGCTCAGACAGCAGGTTGTTTGACAGGTTCCCTTTACAGGAGGTAGTCTGTATAATTTTTTTCTATTTAAAAGGGGTCACAGTGTTTTGTTTTTTCCCTTTTCCGATCTCCCACCACTGCCATTTCGACAGTCACTGATATTGCACACGAGAGGGTCCCCCAAATCATGGGCTCAATGGCGGATGCGCTAGCTGTTACAGCTATAGTTAGACCCATGTCCAAAATCTAAAGTCTTTCGTAGTTTGCACTAGTTCTCGTTGAGTTTGTAGTAGCAATATGCTCAGATTATTATTACTTTGCAGAATACTGTACTTGTCTTTTCTTACATCTAGGATTGTACTCGCTGTAGAAGGACTCTGACAGAAGGAGAAGTTGGCAGATTATACCGATGTGGTCATGCCTACCATGTCCGCTGCCTGGCACCTCTGTATAAGGTAGGACACTGATAAACAAAGAGATGTTACTGTAGGTGTAAAACTATGACCAAGTGGCAAAAATTTGGCAGAGATAGTGTAACTTAATTGCAGTATTACTGGCAAAAGGTCTAGTTGGCATGGACATGACTGTTGGTCACGTGCAGCACGAGAATTGCCACTCCAATGTCAGTTAATCATACTGAGGGGGGAAATCTCTCCTTGGGGAGAGTCACCAATAAATTGGTCGGTGTGAGGATTTACTCGCCTATCAGACCTCACTGACTGTTTTGCATAAAGCAAAAGGTTCTGGGAAAAGGGCGGAAGAGCTAATGGATGTAGTTATCCTCAATTCACATGTAGCTCCCAGGAGTCGTGCAGCGTGAAAGGGATTTAAGCCAAACCAGTTAAGTTAATTTACAGACAGCTGTTTCAGGGTATTTGCCCCTCGTCAGTACAGAGTAGACCTTACTAGTGCACTGTGGAGCACCTTAGCTCTTTTCCCAGAAGCCTTTGCTTCATGTAAAACAGTCAGTGAGGTCTGATAGGTGAGTAAATCCTCACACCAAACAATTTATTGGTGGCTCTCCCCAAGGAGAAATATTTCCCCCTTCTAAGCCACTCTCGCCTCTCACCCCACATGTATGAAACTGTTTAGGTTAAAACTCACTATTTTGCCCATAGTAACCTATGGGCAAAAAAGTGAGTTTTAGACCTAAACAGGTTCATACATGTGGCCCCAAATTTTGGCTCTGCACTGTTTAGGGCAAATACCTCAAAAAAAACTGTCTGTAGATGGAACTTAACTGGTTTGGCTTAAGGTCCTTTTCCACTGCAAGGCTCTTGTGAGTTACATGTGAATTGAGGATAACTACATCCAATAGAGTGCGCTGTGGACCCCCTCCGCTCTTTTCCCAGAAGCCTTTGCTTTAATCATACCGACACATACAGACTTTGCAGAAAGGGACATGGCTTGTAATGCAAGATAATGCACCAAAAATTTCACCAAGGTTTTAACACAATTAAACTAGACGAGTAATCTAAGCCAACCAATAGCTGTATAGAGCTAGAAAACAGCATCTAAAAATGCTGCAAATGTGTCATAGAGTATGACCACTGTGGTAAATTGGCCATATCCTGAGACTGCCTATTAGACATTTTTTGGACTGGTTTTGTTTGGAGCCTCTGTCTTCGAGGTGCAACCATATCCACTTCATGACCGACACCAACGGCGCCTGATGAACTCTGTTGACTACAAAGAAGTCCATCCGGTTTCTGTCACGGCGTCTGTTGTTTTAAAGGAGAGAAGAGTGCAGCAAGCTGTGCTGTTTTTTCTATCATCTTTGACAGAATCTGCAAAGTAGACTCCGAACGAAACCTCTGACCCACATGTGAAATGTGCATTAGACAGTTTTAGTAAATCTCCCCCACAAGGGTCCACATGCTATTACATGATCCAGACCCCGATGTTTTTGCAATTTTACCCGGGGAAATTTTTTAACTGTCTGTTTGTGCAAGGGCCCGGTTAGTGCACAAAAAATTTTTGATTTCCATTATTAACCCTCAATAGAGGAGGGGAGCTTAGCATAAAGGCCGTGGTCAACAGACTCACTAAAATGAATGCAAGAAATTAACGTAAATTTTTAGCGAAAGGGCCCAAACTCGGGCTGAGAAAACCTTTTTAATTTGGGGGGAAAATGGGGAGCAGGTTTCACTGAAGTTAATAAGGGGCCTTCTAAATTTGGTGCCTTTTTAATGGGAAATTTTTTCCCCCTTTAGTTTAAAGGGGGTTTTTCCTAAATTTTTCCCCCGGAAGGCTTTTGGGGGCCAGAGCAGAAGCAGGACAGAATGTTAGGAGGACAAGATGGGAAAATTCCCCCTATTGTATGTCCTTTTACCTGTTTTGTTTCCCGAAAATAAAAGGGCTTTTTCCCCCCAAAATAAGCCCTTTTGCATTTTTTTTTGCAATTCTGAGTTTGGCTTCTTTTGCTGATGTTTTTCGATGAAATCCTACAGTATATTAAATACATGTTGTGTTTTGTTTTAACAATAAATTTTGGGGAAATTTTTGTTTATGGAAAAATTAAAAAAATCCCCTTTAAAAAAGTCTTAGCTCGTCCCTTTTGGACCCAAAAATGAATTAAAACACTGTCTTTTTTTCGGGGAAAAAAAGGGGGGGATGCTGGGGGGGCTTTGTGCCAAAAAGCCAACCCAAATTTTGAAGAACTTTCACATAGTAGAAAAAATTTGGGATCATTCCCCCTCTACAAGTAATATACAGTATATTTATCATATACATTTTAACAAACTATATTTATAATAAACTGAAATCTAATTCATGAGCATTTTTATAATTTTTACATCTTGTTTTCTCCTTTTCACAGGGTTTGGGACGGTTTCGCTTTCCCCAAAGTGTCAAAATTTTTTGGTGTGAAAAATCGGTCTCAGCCCCCCAGGGAAGATGACTTTCCATGTTATTCCTCCTCCTTTTCCTGGGTTCCGGGGTGCGGACTTAAGCATTATTTACCATATTGCTCCGGGGGGGTGCCCGGTTTATGAAGAACAAATTTTTTAAAATTTTAGAGTAAAAAATTTTTGGGAGGAAAGGCCCACCAGCTGAAAATTGGGGTGGGATTCTGCAAACCAAGCCCAAGTGGAAACTTTGGGGGCATTTTGGCTGATTTTTTGGGGGGGTTGTTTATAGATTTGGGGTTTAAAGGAAACCCCTACCAAAAAGGTAAAACCCGCTATTGATAAGGAAGAGCTGGGTTTGATTGTTTTATTTTTTGTTACAGAAAAAAATTCAGTAGAATTTGTATTTTCCAAATTTATTTAAATCCTTGGGGGTTTTTGGGGTTTTGGGTTTCCCGGGGGCGGGGGTTTCAGTGGGTTGCAGGGATCTCTATATGTAAACTCATAAAAAAGAAGGTGTTAGTCAAATTTTTAACCAAAAGCCCCCCCCTGGACTCCTTAACCCGATTAAGCGGGATTTTTTAAAATTAAACAAATAATGAAAAATTTCCCCACCAAAAATAAAGGGCAACCTTTTCCCAAAATTGGTGGCGCCGCTAAATTTTTTGGGTTTTTAAATCGTTAAAATTTTTCCCGAAAGTTTTGATTTCCCCTCAAAAATTTGGGGGCCTGGTAATACCTTTTTTTAGAAACTTAATGCACCTAAAAAGGCGCATGGCGTATCATTGGTAGTGTATGTAATGCGCCTATTGAGCCGCATTGCACAACAGAGATGCATAACGTAACATTACTAGTGTATGTAATGTGCCTCGATAGGCACATTGCGTTACGGAGGCACGTATCATTGCTACTAAATCTAACATGCTTTGGTGTATGACAGTTCATTTACATCAAGAATATGGCGTCAAAAGTGTTTTTGATGCAAAATAGACCAAAAAAATCAGCGTTTGCATATTGGGACATGTCGCCCTATATATCTACTTGGCTCCTCCTGTTTCACAACATGGTGCCCACAGTTCAGCTAGCAGGTTCAATGTTACAGGTTCCTGTTTCCATCTCTGCCTATCGAGCAATAACTTTGCTTTTTGTTGAACAGGTTGTATTTTTTTAATGGTAACGTAATTTATTGGCAAAAAACAAAACAATATTCTTTGTGAGTTGAAATGGGAAAAAATAAGCAATTGCAAACATTTTAGAGGGTTTAAATAAAATGATAACTTTATTCTGCGGGTCACTACAATTCTAGCAATAACACACTTATAGTTTTTATTATGTTTTACTTGTTTTCCTGTCTTTTGATCCTTCTGATGGCTTATTTTTGTGGAGGCGAGCTGTAGTTTTTTTTTGGCACCAATTTTGGACATGCGTGACTTTTTGGAATGTTTTTCCCCATTTTTTAGGATTTAAAGGGCGGCATGTATTTTTGGAGTTTTAAACGCAAAATTCCGCCATTAAATAGCTAGAATAAACCTGATTTATAAAACCTCCTCTACTCGATCATTTTCAGGTGCATTCAGCGCTCTGGCAACTTTTTGGGCTCAGGAAAAACCCCTTTGAAAGTGTTTCCTGTTCCGCAAAAATTCGCCTAAAATTTGCTGTACGAAGCTAAAAATTTCAAGCTTTCATAGGATTCTAGTGCCCCCACCCCCCGGGGCGCCCCCGAGATCGGCGCATTAAAAAGTGTGGGGAAAGCTCTTGAAATGCGCCTGATACTGGCGTTTGGGAGGCATTACACTAATGCGAACGGGACTGAAAAAACACCAGACTTCTGGCGCAGCCCCATTAATACATGTCGCCCCAAGTGACCAAAAAATGCAATATAGGCATTGTTTTTTTTTCCTTAGGGGGATCCATGCAGAATATATATTTAATTTTCAGACATTTACAGATGGGCCAACCCGTTTGTTACTTTTCATGATCCATTGTATTAAGTATGTTTATGAAATATACATAGGAAGAAATCAGATATTTTTTTAAGCAAATATTTTATAGAGGCAAATCTATTTCCCAAATTGAAAAAGGGGACAATTACAGGAAGGGGACTAAGGGACAAGGGTTAAAAAATAGGGATGTCCCCCCAAAATAGGGACACTTGGGGTATTTTATATATTGTTAAAGGGGGTATTCCATTCAGACACTATAATATCGTCCCCTATCTGGAAAAAACACCCCCTTTCATTGTTTGCCTAAAATTGGGAGGGTAGGTGTCCGAGGTTCTCTCCATTTTCGGCAATAGGTGCTGAGAGTACAGCTGAATGAGTGTTTGTATTTAGAACACCCATTAAAATGAATGGAGAGTTCTGCCATGAGGAAAGGGCCTTCCTCAAGTATGTGGATTACAGTAACGGCTCACTCTTGCATCAAAATTCCCCATTAAAATGGACAACAAGAACCATTTCTTCAAACTGGGCACCCATGGCAGAGAGGAGGACAGGGGCCCGGTGTTGTGACCATGGAGCCCGCCAACCAAAACTCCTTCGCTGTCCCAAAACCCATGCATGGGGGGAGGAGGGGGGGCCCATTCTTGCAGAGGTGGGACTCGTACCTATCAGACATTTATCAGACGTTTGCCTCCGCAAGAATGGGCCCCCATCCTCCTCTGAATGCATGGCTCTCTCCATTCTCTATTATAGGACTTCTAGCATATGCTATCGATAAGTTAAGGGGGTGTTCTCACCATAGAGTTTGGTGGCATATTGCTAGGATATGCCAACAGTCTGATAGGTGCAGGTTCCACATGTTGGGAATGAGCTGCCAAAAGTTGTGCCTCGGAATGGAGACCCAGTCACGTTTGGCACGATTTCCATTTTTTTTCTATGGGGTTTGTTTTGGGGGCAAACACATGCTAAACTGTCTCAGAACAAAATGGAGTGTCATGGACAAGTGTGACTGGCTCTCCATTCTGAGGCAAAACTTTTGAGGGCTCATTCCCAAGATGTGGGAACCCTCACCTATCAGACTTTGGTGGCCTATCCTATTATTATTATTATTATTATTATTAAGTATTTTAGAGCGCCATTGAATCCAGGGCGCTGTACATTTGGGGGGGGACTACTTACATAAATCAAACGGGTTTCAGGATAAGGGAAATGCAATTGATTTGCCATAAGCGCTATGGTGGGAAAATCTCTTTAAAAGTCATAGGTAGAAGCATCCCTCTGAGGAGGTAATGTCCTGATTCTTTAGAGAGTTTGGTAATACATGGCAGTATTGTAAATCAATAGCACCAATCTACTGTGATAGAATAGAAATTTTAATGAACACAAAAGCAATGCGGTGATTTTTTATTTTTAAAAAATTTAAAAAATTTTTTCTTCAGGGACCAGGCCAGCCACACCCAGGGATGAAGTTCACAGTTCCTGACTTCCCACTTCACTGTTACCTCCCTAACACGAAAAAAGGGAAAGGGAAGTGTTATAATTAAAACACGCAACCTACCTACCCTTTCCAAACATTTTCTGTATATGAAGTGTTAGCCCGAGGCTTATTGTTTAGGTATTTTTTAAACCCTTTAGGATTGTAGGGGTTTTCAGTGGAAACAAAATATAAATATTAGTTGGAACTGTTGTAATGTACTTTTATCAAAAATTTTTTGGGACTTTCCCCAGTTGTGTGTCAACAAGCTTCGGGCTCCCCCTTCCTGTTCAGGTGTGGGTGGTTTCTACGCATTTTTTGGCTCCCACTTCCTTTCAGGTGTGGACGGTTACAGCTCCTCCCTTCTTCCTGTTCGGGCGTGGGTGGTTTACAGCCAGGCTCCCACTTCTGTTCGGTGTGGGGGGTTCTAAAGTTTGGGTCCCACTTCCTGTTCAGGCTGTGGGCGGTTCTACAGCTTCAGGGTCCCACTTCCCTTTTGGGTTTTTGGGGAATTTACAGCTTTCCCCTCTATTTTGTTCATCGTGCAGGTTCTACCTTCTGCTCCCCCCTTCCTTTCAGGTGGGGCAATTTTAAAGCTTCGGCTTCCACTTCCTGTTTATGCTGTGGGTGGTTCTACAGTTCAGGCCCCACCTCCGTTCAGGCTGTGGGCAATTAAAGCTTCAGGGTTTTTAAATTCCTGTTCAGGTTTTTGAGCGGGTTTACAGCTTCAGGCCCCCACTTGTGGTCCAAAAAAATGGGGGCATTTGACACGTGATTTATAATTTTGGGTCTCTATTCCTAACTAGCCGTTTGAGGACATTGGGAAAAAGGGGGCTTAAAGCGGGCAGAAAAATGCAGAGCTCTAAAGATTGTTTGTTTAGCAAGAAAAAAAAAATTTCTTTTTTGCTGTAAGACACGCAGAGTATGAATCACCCTCCCGGCCCTTTTTAGGACACAAGAGGTGGCCGGTAAATGGGGTGCTTTGTCTAAACATTAGATAGAAACTGCTCAGCTCTGAAAGGAAACAAAATCAGAACGGCAATGTATTTCAAATTAATCATTTTTTTCTCTGCCTATGCTCTCTTGGGGGGGAGAATTCCCTTTAAAAAATCCTTGAAGCAGGAACAAAAGAGGTGGCCCAGAAAAGACTTTGGGACCGCACGCCGGGACGCTTGGGGGCACAAAATTTCCGCACGGCCTATACGGGCGGCCCCGAGGACAGGCAGGTCGCATGCATCTCTTCACGCGACCTGCCAGCGGGGGCCCACGGGGGGGGGGGCCCCGCTAAGGACCCACGCCCCGCTGGTCGGCCCTGCGGCTTACCGGAGACGTGGACCTCCGGGTGAGCGGGTTCCGACACCGTCTGGGGACGGACGCTCTTCTTGCTCCGCATAAGCCCATCACGTATGTGCGTCCCAAATGACGCACATACAGCTAAAAGAGGGCCCATGCGCCCAGGGCCCCTGGGCATGGGGCCTGGACCCCGGGGTGCGGGGGCCCCCTTTTGCCCCCTTTGGGGCGGCAGAGGTAGGGCGCCCTAGGCATCGCCTACTCTGCCTACCCATGTCCCGGCCCTAGGGTACCGGAAACTCCGAGCTTTAGTTTCCCGTTATAATAGAACTAAGCCCCGGCTGCAGGGTTTCATCTGTATGTGGAGTCCTGACTCTGTTCTTTATCTCCATTTAGGTCCTTGTTCTCTTGATAAAAGCTTGGGAAAGTCGTCTCCTGTTTCCCATCCTGCCTTCACGCGTCCCTGGTGTTCTCGACTCCGTGTCCATTTCCCGATTCCCACTCAAGACAGAGTTTGGATCTAATGTCACTGAAAAAAATTCCAGACCCCCCTTATTGGACACGCTTTCGCCAGCTCAGGGTGGGGGTTCATCGGACGACCGGTGCATCAGATGCCAGTGACATACCAGCAGAGTTTGCTTCAAGTCATTGCTGTGGTTACATTAACCAGTCCTCCCCGAAGTTTACAGTTGTCTGCTTTTAGTGCAGAACAGAGTATTTACATTTGTATATATATTTCTATGTTTTGTACCTGTATTTCTCTTCCTCTCATGGATTTTTTGCAGGTTATCCTAGGCATTGCTTTTATAGTCTCACCTGTTTGAGTGAATATAAAGCATATTTGCCGACCTTTAATCCAGGATATTTTAAACCCCGCTCCTGGAAGCCCTGAAATGGCCCTGAAATGTCTCCAAACTGCCCTTCAATGCCCTATAAAAAAAACTTTTGGTTGGAGATTGCATAAAACCCTGTCCTACCTGAACCAGGAGGGTTGGCAAGAATGACATAAAGTGATCAAAGCTAGACCTGCTACCAAGCTCTTGGTCATCTAATGTAAGAATCAATGTGAAAACCATGTGGGATCTGGATCACATTACTTTTACACTGTGACTTATGGCACAGAGTTGTTTTTTTTTCCAACATTGTTTTGAAATCTGAGATGTGGAAAAAGAGTGAAGTCATGGCCAAGTCCACAACGTACAGGCTGAAAATCTGTGTTGGCCTCAGAACTTCTTCTAAGGATTCCACAACGTGGTATTTGGAGCTGTACATGTGTCACATGAGCATACCCTTATAGGTACTACACATAAATATTAAAGGGGTGTTCGCACCTTTGACTTTGATAGCATATTAGTAGGCCGTACCATCAAAGCGTGATAGGTGCGGGTGCCTGAAAGGGTCAACTTAGAATAGAGAGCGGACCTGCCTTGGAAACTGGTCCCTGAAAGGGTCAACTTAGAATAGAGATCTAAGAATAGAGAGCGGACCTACTTTGGAAACAGGTCCATGAAAGGTTCAACTTAGAATAGAGAGATAAGAATAGAGAGCGGACCTACTTTGGAAACAGGTCCATGAAAGGGTCAACTTAGAATAGAGAGCTAAGAATAGAGAGTGGACCTACCTTGGAAAGGGGTCCCTGAAAGTGTCAGAATAGAGAGCTGAAAAAATCTTGAGAGGTGGTTACTAGTTTTCACACGGGATTTTTGATCAAACAGTTTATAAGCCTAGCTTTTCTCTCTGGAATTATGGAAGGTCAGAGGACCCAATTGAAAGTCTGAACTGGACTCAATAGATGAGAGTTAGATAATAAGAGTAGGACCCACCTGCATTGAGGTCCCCCTTTGTGGAAAGCGGAGGTGGGCTTAAACAGTAATTGATCAAAACATTGAACTAAGAACCTCAAAGAATTTTTTTCATTGTTATTGTATATAGCTAGATAAAATGCTTTTTTTTTTTTGGAGGTTTCCATGTTTCGTTTGTTAGAATAGAGAGCTGGTCACCATTCTGTTCTATGGGAGGTCTGGGACAACCCAACACAACGCCCTCTATACTTTGAACTGCCATAGAACAGAATGGAGAGTCATGTACAAGCACGACCAGCTCTCCTATTTGCAAAATAGGTGAGGGACCCACCTTAGACACCCGACCCTAATGAAATGCCTCAAAGTCTATGGTGGGAACACCCCTTTAACAATACACAGTGGGAATAATTTCACATTGAACAGTTGTAGGGACACATCTCCTAATTTCTTGACCAGGATATAAAATCCATGGCGCCTGTGCAGTTTATGGGCTCAGATATTAGAAAGTTTTCCAGTTTTCATCCAGTATCCTAGATAAACATGTAGAACCTGCAAAGAATCCATGCTTCTTCGTCATGTGTTAGTCCTTGTTCCGTCTCTAGGAGATGCATCTCATTGTATTTCAATCGGTTTGTTTAGAACCAAAAAAAAAACAATTATGTGGCTAATTTAACTTAAAAGAGTAGATTATTCTTTTTGCTTAAAGTCTAGCCTGATGCAACTAATGGAGCCCTGTGTATTACAATCTCAGGGGTTTTATCCTCGTTTTCCATTCGTACTTTAAATTGAAAACCCAATGTAAAAAATATAGTTTTTTTTTAATTATTTTATGTGTTTTTTGAATCTATACACATAACGTCTGGTCGCCTTTGGAGACAGTCAGTAGTGCCATCATATGTGCCTCCTAGCAGCTTGACTGTGGGCCCGTCATTATCTGAGCTACCTCATGTTAGTAGCAGCAAACCAGCAGGAATCTGAGTCCCGCTTTGGGATATGAGTGTAGAAGAACACAGAGAGCTCCAAAACAGATAATTTTTAAGTTCAGGAGGTGCTCTTAAATGTATTACATTGATTATAATTGCAGAATGTTGTAAATGTTCTCTAAAAACTTTGGAAACTGTATGGTAAAGAAACATTTAATTCTGCTCTTATAGGGAATGTTTAATCAAATAATTAGTAATTGGTTAAGTACCGTTTTTTATTGTTATACACATTTTTTAGGAATTTTTGGTGGGTTTTTTTTAATTTTCATATAACTTTCAATATTTTTTAATGATTCTTAAGTCCTGCAGTTTTCACTTTGGCCACTAGGCCTTGTTTGCACTGCTTTAACAGCAGTCAGAGATGCTTTACAGCTTCATGCACATAGGAGACTTAACACTGACTCAGTCCCATTGATTTTTCTATAGGAGAGTTTTCTAGTCATGCTCTGTGACCTAGGAAGAAGTCACTGTGCAAGGAGGTGAAAGGGTGAACTTTGTTTGGGTTTGATCCGGTGTTATCTATTCACACTGGTGTCTCCTTTCAGTTTGACCCTCTTTGTGCTGATAATGAGCAGACAACTGAGAATGCAGAACTTAAGAATTATTAAAAAATATTGGAAGTTATATGGAAAATGAAAAAACAATAACCCAAAATTCTTAAAAAATGTGTTTAACATAAAAATGTGAGTTAAATAATAAGTCACTTTTGATGACACATTCACTTTAAAATAATATTCTAGGATATGCCATAACATTAGGGTTGGTGAGGGACCCCCATATTAGTGAAAAGAACCAAGGAAGCAAAATCCTTTCAGAATTTCCATCTACAGCGGTATCTCTGCCCCATAAAATGAGGCTTTCTTGTAGTTTCCCCACACAGCAGGTATCTATTTTTCCTACAAAAAATACCTAGGGCGACATGTATGAACGTTCGCTCTATTTTTAACCAGGCGCACTCCAATATCGGGCGCATTATAGAGTACCCACAACACTTTGTAATGCGCCTGATTTCAGAGGGCGTGCTGGATGCGTCGCACTACAACCATACAAGCTACACATTTATAGCTTCAGTATGGAAAATCCAGGTGGATTACTGCTGGAACAGGTAGAAAACTTCAAAAGTGGTTTACCTGAGCCTGAAGTGTCACTTTGTAGCTAGAAAGCGCTAAATCTATGATCCGCAGTAGAAGAAGTTCATAGATCTAGGTGCATTCTACATTACTATTGTGTACAATAAAATTGCCGTCTGGGCGCCAATAATCATACACAACGCCCCTAGTGTATTTGGACACCCTCAAATTTCTGCTGTATTTTTTAATTTCTACTTCATATGAATTTTCCAATCCATATTATGGCTCCTGTCATGTTTCAAGCACTGAACCTGCAAGGAAACCCCATAAATAACTCAAAAGCAGGTGTATTTTTTGTGATGTTGAACACTACATGAACTACAGCTTGTATTCCCTCGGAAAACAATGGATTTTTTTGCATAAAATGCACATTTTGGATAACAGTATATGCTTAAAACCTCCTAGGGATTGTGGTATATTTGAAAATAAAGTGCTCACCCTTTAAGTTGATGCTGTTTCAGCACCAATAGCGATCCGGTGGTGCCCGACAATAGCCCAATGGTGATGTAACGTACAATGGTCATGGAACCATGAACCAATCACTAGTATGCAGCATTACTGCTAGAGGAACAATGCCAGCTGTAGAGGTTAGTGGCGGTATTTTTTATTTTTTTAAATACTGCAGTCCTAGCAAGTACAGGGATTTCTAAACATTTTGGAAAACCCCTTTAAGCACAGGTTCCAATAGGCATTCACTAGCTTTTGGCTAAGCACTCTTAGTTAAAAGCTATTCCCCCCAGCTGCCTCATACACATGCAAGTGCTCTCCATACCTCTGGCAGTGGATTATCTCTACAGAAAAAAAAGGATCGGGCAATGAAATTAAACATGGCCAATCCTTCTTTTCCCCTTCATCATCTATAGGGGGGAGAGTTGTAAGGCCCCCATTCACATTGGCTGCACAAGGTTGGTCATTATGATGACTGTTGTTTAATCTGTTTGGGGGCCCTAATGCCGTAGATCTTTCAACCCAATGGTTCGACTAGCACTGATCATGAAGGAATGGTGTATCCTAGTAATATTGCTCTTCTCATATCACCAGGGAGGAGATCATTTCGACCAACCTAAAGTTTTTTATGCAACTTTATCATAGAAGGCTTCCTCAGGTGGAGACAATGCTTTACTATTACACTGTTTCCTGACGCCATAATAATGTTGTCACCTTCATACACAGTGGTCACAATTTATATTTCAAGACTTGCCTTCAACGTCTACTTATTGCCTGTAAGATGAGTTTTGGGTGATTCGTGTACAATCTCTTCAAAAGCTGAGGAGATAATTTTCATGTAAATCCTTTCGTGCAAAGGCTGTTTCAGAAATAGAATTCGGAAAGGTTACCAGCGATGTATTTGTTTATATTTTTTTTACTATTACTATGTACAATTTTATGACAATTTTTGCGTATGTAACTAAAAATATTTTTTACGTTGTTTTACATTGTTTTTTTGTTTGTTTTTTTAAGCTGTCATGAAATCTGAAAATAAATGCAGATTAGATTTTTGTTGTCCATAAATTCTAGGAAGCTTTTTGTGTAGTGTAATTCACGAATAACCAGAACATAGGGAAATAATTCCTGATTATCTATTGGAACATTGTATGTAGCACTGGGTGCAGATACATCCTGGAAGTGTTATTACACTGGGCCTTTAGACAGTTAAATATATAATTAAAGGAAATTCAAAAAATAAGTGTGCTTTTCTTATTTTTGTCCATCCTTGTTGTATTCAGTCACCGACTGTGATCATCTTTTTTGTTAGAATATCTCGTTACCTAGTAGTTCTAATAAAGAACTTGGTGCAACATATTTGTATATTATTTAAGGAGTTGTCCTATAAACCCCCCCAAAAAAAACTAAACCCCAAACGGCTTGCCTGAGTTTTCATTCATCTCTCTATGATGTTTCTAAGTTCATTTGTGCTTTTCCTTTGCTTCTTGTAGCCTCCCTTCTCTGCAGCCTGGCAGCAGCATTTATCGCTCAAAAAATTGTTTCCATTTACTCTGTAAAACTACAAACAACATGATCCTCTATTGTGCTTCGTCTATTATCTTCCTCTCAACCTCACTTGCTGTTCATGCTTCGTTTCCTATCTCATAATGGAAACCTTGAGAGGCAGGAAGAAAAGCGTGCGTGATTTCAAAAGCGAAATTTACAAAAAATGGCGTCATGATTGTGCCCAACAGAATCCCGGCTTTTGGTTCTGGTCGCCGGCCAAGGCCAGTACGATGTAAACCGTGGTTTATGACTTAATACTGTGTATTTCTACTACTAATGTGAACTCCGTCCTGTAGCTCTGTATGCATAGTTGATTTCTGGCCAACGCCCGTGGCCAGGAATCTTCCAGCACTTGTTTGGTTAACCTGTTCCTTTTTGATTGACATTCCTGGTTACTTATCACTTCTGTTCTACCTTTTAATGTTCCCTATAAAAGGACTCAGCTTCCTTTCTTCTTTGCCTGCTATATGGTTTCCTCTATGCCTTTAAACCCCACTCACCAGTTGCATCTACCTATGAGCTAACTGCACATACCCAGGTCCCTGGTCAAAGAGTGATGAAGCACCTCGATGGAATACACATTCCATGTTACATCCGTGCCCGTTCGCGCTTCTGCGCCATCTTTTGTCCAGAAAGTATGGTGGAGAATGCGCTGTTGACCATCATTTTGTACTTTATTGTATTTTGTCTTGAACTGGTTTGAACACTGCTCTATCGTGCTCCTTGCTGTGTGTAAGGCTATGTTCACACGGCTTAACTGCGGGATGTAATTACGCCCCGCAATTACGCCGTGTGGCCGGGGGCGGGAGCGGGGGAGGGAACGGGGGGCCGGCACCTCGCCGGCCCATAGACATTCATTACCAGCAGCACGTATACGCCGCTGGTAATTCACATGTCAATTATCTCCCCCCGCGGCGTATTCGCCGAGCAGGGAGAGGAGACGTAATCCATAGTTCTCTATGAGAACTGTGGATTACCGCAGTTACTAGGACGTATTCAGCCCGTAATTTGCGCACTCCGTCGCGTACTTACGGACTGAAATACGTCCAGGATTAAGCCATGTGTACATGGCCTAACAGTTACTGACGGGAGTCAGCAGGGCTGTGGCGTCGGCAAGCCAAAGCCCCGACTCAGACTCCGACTCCTCAATTTCCCAAACCTCCGACTCCCGACTCATACTCCTGACTCCGACTCCTGACTCCCTCATACATGGTGCATGTTAAAGTGATAACTTTACTGTAGTAAAATGGTAACATCAGGCTGTTTATCAGGCTTGATACAATAATCAAGCTATTTAGGTAGAACAGACACTGACAAGCAAAAGGGTAACAATGTTTAGATCTTTTGAACACTTGTGGGTAGAGTTGACGAAAAATCTGTATTTGTATCCAAGTCCAGTCTGCACCAACATTGGGAATGTGTAGAAGAGACCTGGGATCAGATTTTGGTCAAGATATGCTTGAATATGATCCAGAGCCCAGAAGGATTCAGGCAGCACTGAAAACCAAAGGTGGATTTCCCAAATACTAACAACATAATAAAAATTTACATTTAGATTTTTAGGAGCAAAATAGTAACAATGCAGTTACAGGAAAGAATCTGCAGAACTAAGCAGATGCTAAATACTTGCAAGCCAAATTTATGTTTAAGATAGGTAAGATGACTGTATATAAAATTACAGTAGCCTCATGTACAAAGCTAGGTGGATGGAGAGATATGGAGCCTGAAAGTCACAAGTTCAAAACATTGTTACCATTTTGCTTGTTAGTGTAAAATATATTTATTGGATATGACTTTAGAACACAAAAAGTTGTAAACATGCAAAACACTGCAGGAATATTTGTGGAGTCTCTGAATTTGTTCTGAGGAATAGTATTGCCTCCATCAGATCCTGCATACATGACCTCATGTCTGATCTCATTATTTCCAGGCTAGAGAACAGCCTCTCTACACTCAGGCCCGCCGTACAGGGGGTACAGCCAGTACTCCTGTACCGGGCCCGGTGAAACAGGGGGGCCCGCAGCAAGCAGGCCCTCCATTTCAAAATCTGGTCAGCCTGTACACGGGCCCCGCGGCACTGCTGTCTGTCCGCAGGGCCCGTGCGGGTCGTGGTGAGGAGGGGACGTGCGGCTCAAGTGTGTGAGGAGGGGCCCCCGCACCGATCGCAGCAGTGACTGCTCTGTACGTCACTACAGCTGCCGCGTCTGTCACGGACTTTCATTTCACCAGCGTCTCCTCTGATCGGAGTCGGCCCCTCCCCTCTCTCTGCCTGTGGGTGGGGCTTCAGTGACTCCTGTCGGTAGAGGGAGGAGGGGCCGACTGCGATCAGAGGAGACGCTGGAAGGAGTGAGAGACGCTTCTGCCGTCAGTACAGAGCAGTCCTAGAATCAGAGCGCCCCCCTCTCCTCACACGCTGGGATAATGTGGGGCCCCACTGAAGCCCCTCTCTTGCCCCACCGACCCCCCCCCCCTCTAGGCTGTGGGAGAGGCATTTGTGGGGTGTGTGTGGGGGCATTGTTGTGGGAGCTGTGGGGGGTTTTGGGGAGCTT
>JAODAL010017458.1:0-77667 GCA_025379985.1 Phyllomedusa bahiana
AGATGGATACACAGACTCAAAAACTTGAAACCCAAAGGCCTTAAAAGAAGGGTTTTTTATTTTTGGGGATTTAATTGATTTTCTGATTTCCCCATATAAAAAAATTTTTGGAAAAAAACATATTAAATTATTAAGACGGTCAATGGGTATACACAGTTTAATATATGACTATGGGGAACATCAGAGTTCATATATGTGTTTTTTTTTTTTTTTTTTCTTCCCCCTCCCTTCCCTCCCCCCCCGCGCCCCTTTTCCCCCCCCCCCCTCTCCTCTCCCCCTTTTTTCCTCTACGTTTTTTTTCCCCATTGTCCCGGGGCCTTAATGATTTACAGATATTCATCATGTAGGCCACGGTTTTTTTTTTAAAAAAATTAGGGGTGCCAAAAGGGATATTGCCTTTTTCAAAGGGGCTTTTTTATTTTTGTACTCATGTATGTAGAGATTTAATTTTTTCTGCTTGCGGCGCTGATCTAGGCGAAGCGAGCAACTAGAAGCAAAGGGATTTGAAGAAACTGGAGTTCTTGGGATGCTCCCATTTTTGAAATTTGGGGAAATTTAATGGCTACTGTGAGCCGTAGGGGAAATCTTCAAAGGGGAACTTTTTTGGGAAGGGGGAGGGGTTGCCCTAGAGCCCCGAAAATTTTAAAAAAGAATATGAATTTAAAGGGAACAAGAAGTGTTTTTTTGAAATAGTCTTGGGAAAAATACTAAAACAATGCAGTGGGAACATGGGTTTAATGGGGCCCCCAGCTCTATTGGGAAAGAATATGCCCAAAAAAAAATATATAGGAAAAAGTTCTTTTTTTTGGGGAAAAAAAATTTTTAAAATGGGCATTGTAAAAAGGGGGTTTATATTCCCAATTAAATGGGTAAAAGATTTGAAGAAAAAGGGGGTTAAAAAGGGAAATTATAAAAAATGGCAGTTTTGCTGTGTAAAGTTAACATAGTCTGTAAAATTTAATTTTTTGGTGAGCCCCCCCAGTTTCAATAATAAGAGAGAAGTGAGACGGGAAACCCATCACAGTCAGGGCTGAGGTGTTTGTTGGGCATCATTGGGGAAAGGCAGCAAATAAAATGGGCCAAGCCCGTTTGGAGAGGCGAATTTTACTGAAGGTTGTTGGGTCAAGAGAGCAAGGTTTTCAGCCTTTAGCAGGGCATGGTTTTTGGGGTAGGGTTTAGCGAAAAAAAATTTTTAAAAACAAAAAAAGAAAAAACTAAAAAAAAAAAAAACGGAAAAAAAAAAAAAAATTTTTTTTTTATGGTTTTAAAACGGAAATTTTTTTTGGGGTCAAAAAAAATCCCCTTTTAAAAAAAGGGGTTTAAAATTTTGTGCCTCCTATTAAGATCCGCCCTTTTTTGGCGCTTTCCCTGTTTTTTTTTTGGGAGCCACAAATGAAAATTACAGAATAAGCAGGGGGAGATGTGGGGTTCGACTATGACTTGGGGGGTGAATTTTTTTGCGATTGGCTGGAAAAAAACACATGACCCGAATTTCATAGAACAAGCGTTTTTTGTTCAGGGCCCAATGTCCCCTACGTTTTCATAGGAATAGGGCGTGCGCTCCGCCTGGGCCAAAAACTCAGCGAAATTAGGGCCCATTTCCCCAGAGAAACCTCTACTATTACTGTGAACCTTTTCCCAATTTTTGTTAGATTAGAGGGTTTGAAAAATTTTATGAGTTTTTCTTTTGAGAATTTTTTTGCAAACAAACAAACCCCTGTAAAGTCACAGGGAAGCGGGGGGGGGCCCCCGGGGGGAAAAACAGACAAGCCTTTCTATAAAAAACAACTGGATAAATTTCACCAAGACTTAGTGGGAGACTTTTCACTGCAATATCCTTTTTAATTTAAAAGTTTTTGCAATTTTAAATAATTTCCCCGGATAAAGGGCACCTTTAACTTTTAAAGGATACACATCATTTCATAACTGCAGGTTTCTTTGTTAGGTGCCAAAAAATCCACTTTTATTTTCAGTATACATTTTTAAAAAGGTTTTAAATTTTTTAATTTTTAAACCCCTTCCACCTGTGTTTAAATATCCACCTTGCAGTTTTTAAAAAAAAAAATCCCCGCAATCCTTTTAGTCAAAACCAGGTTTTTGTTGCCAAAAATACCGTGTAACAAACGAAAACATAACAGATACGGTTTTTTTTAAATTTTGCGCACCCAGCTTTTTTCATTGGGCGCAGCTTGCACGTAAAACTTAAAAAAAGCAATTCTTAAAATCACCACTTGTGAATTGAAAGTGCAAAAAATACCGTGTAATTATACTAAATACATAACAGATAAGACGTAGTTTTGTTGACTTTTCTGCCGCACGCCAGCTTTGTTCATTGATGCAGCGATCCACGTAAATCTTAAAACGAGCAATTCTATAGTCACCACAGGTGAATTGAAAGGTGCACAAAAAATTACCGTGTATTATACGAAAACATAACAGATACTTATTTATTGACTTTTGCGCACCCAGCTTTGGTTCATTTGACGCAGCATCCACGTAAATCTTAAAGCAGCAATTCTAATAGTCACCACAGGTGAATTGAAAGGTGCAAAAGAATATTACCAGTGTATAAAACGAAAACATAACAGATACCGTGTTTTTGACTTTTGCTGCAACCCATCTTTGATCATTGACGCAGCTTCCACGTAAATCTTAAAACAGCAATTCTATACGTCTACCACATTGAATTGAAAGGTGCAAAAAATACTGTGTAATTATTACGAAAGACAATAACAGATACGGTTTTTTTTTTATCCTTTTTGCGCACCCAGCTAGTTGTCAATTATGCAGTTACCACGTAAATCTTTAAAACATTAAAGCAATTCTATAGTCACCACAGGTGGAAATTGAAAGGTGCATAAAAATACCGTGTATTATACGAAAACATAACAGATAAAGTGTTTTTTGACTTTTGCCCAGATCCAGATTTGTTGATAGACACCTTGCAGTTAAATTAATCCAGCAATTTTTGTTTTGAATTAGATGGATTTGAGAAAAGCTGTGAATTGCTGAGTCTTTTAAATAAGAGACTTTCCAAAGAACTATTCATACCTTCTCAATTTTTATATTTTGAAATGGAGCCGAAAAGCATGAGGTAAGGCGAGCAAAGAGGTGTTATGCACATGTAGGTAGAGGTTAACGAGAGAAGTGCTCCTTCCAGTGCTGGCGACAACACGCATGCCAGCGGAAATCTCAGTCTTTGCAGGACCGTCATGCCTGTCATCGCTGCGGGTCAGGGCCCTGTGAATCTAAGTAACGAACATCGTCGCCAATCTGTCCTATCAGTTGGTTTAATGCAACCTGCATCTAGCATCTTACCTCCTCGTTCCTTCCCCAGTTCACGGCAACATAATGTTCTCATCATCATCATCAGCTCCGTTCCAACATGAAGCATCCCAAATCAACTCGTGTACCCACCACTGTAGATACTCCATTGTCTGAAACCTCTTGAATGACAAAATGCGGTGTGATCAGAATGCCTGAAAAAGATCAAGAGGGATGCGAGATTAAGTCTGCTCTGACGCCCAGTTACTGTATGCCCATCAGAGTGAGTGTGAAGGAAGCCGGTCAATCTTCGGCAAAAATCCCGGGCGTCCGGCAACGAGCCTTGCAGTGCCCCCTTTGCTTGTAGACACGCAGCTTCAGGATGCAGAAGAGTCAGGAGACGAACACAAGTCACCTGTTGGTTGATGAATGAGTGATGATTACACATTATGCAGAACCATGCCTGTCTATTCCGCAGAAATTTGAGCTTGCGAATCGCTCAACAATGGAACGTAGGTAAGGAAAAACGATGGGGGTAGTGATAATACGTGTCCCGCCACAAAAAGGAAGAGTTGAGGTCGGCAGAAGTCCGCTGATATATTCCGCCAGCCACGGTCAAAGCGCAAACCCCACCCGCTCACTCGCTTATCACCGTCAAAAAAGGTCCAGGACCCTCTAAGTCTCTGGGCCTTCTTTGAGCAAGCCTCTGATTCATCACCCAGCGATGTCATAATGCCGCCTTTGGCCGTTAAACGCAAAGTAGAGGCAAGAACCATTAAGTTGTTTGAACCACCACCAACATGTCTAGTCACATGCAGCGAATTGCATGAAGTAGAAATGGAGGGAACACTTGCCAAAAAAGGCCAGACCGACGCGGGGCCTCCAACCACTGTCCACACCCCTGTCCTCCCTCCGCCACCTTCCACTCCTTCTCCTCTCCTCGCCACCACCAAGCTTATATCTCCTCAGCTGCCCATGTTCCTCTCAGAGTCATGATCAGGGTATCAGCCTCCGCTTCAGCCATCCACCTCGTCCGAGTACCATAGCAACCACCAGAGAACCCATCCAACCCCTCTCCTTTCTCCTCCGCTCAGTTTGACGTCCTGCACGCCGTACAGCGCCAGTCCTAGCATCCAGCCTTCTGTCTTTCCAGGTTTGGGAGCAGAAGAACACATTTAACCCAAACCACCCCAAAGCAAAAGCCTGAATGTCGGCACGCGCCAGCTTTTTGGCCCTTGGAAATGTTTGCCTTTCCTTCTGGGTGGAACACAGATGGTGTTTGTTTTTTATCCCGCCATGTCATGGCCCTCCGCTTGCCCCCCAATACCAGATGCCGGAGCTAGCATTTCTTTGCCAAGAGAAATGCCGTCCCTACAATCCCTTGGCCCTGGCCAGTCCACGTGTCATGCTGGAAACAATTTTCAAGCGCGTGTCTGCATCTGTGTCCGGAAAAGTCCATCTCACCCCCGACATGCATGGACTAGTAAGCAATGGTCCAAGGCCGCTATATCTCTGTGACAGCTCACTGGTTGAGCTGGGTGGATGTCTCTGGGGTGACGGTGGCTCTCAGGATCGGCGCACGCTCTTCGAAAACCAAAGGGATGGTGCAGGGCTCTTACCCCCAATGACCTTGGTGGAATCCACGTGCCCAGAGACACCAGCCGTGTTAAATTAAATCTGCCTTTGGAGACCGTCACACACAGTACAGTAGCTGTGGACTCTCTCCGCAACGAGACTGAACGCTGTCTGGTGACTAAGAACCTGTGTGCCAGCAAGGTTGTGTGCGATAAACGGCGAAATCTGCTGGCCTGCCCTTAAGAATCAGTAGGCTGAAGCACATCCCTTGCCTGGCTACATGTTTGAACCTTGTCGTCCAGAAATTTCTAAAGAGCTACCCGGGGTCAGGACTTGCCTGCTGGAAGAAGGCTCGAGGTCTGAGTTTGCACACTTTCCGCCTTTCGCACCCTCCTTCGTCTCCGTCCCGCCTCAGGCGCGTTGCAGCGTCAGCTCGCCTCCCCGTCAACCGTCTCATTGTTGACGTGGCTAACACGCTGGAATTCCACCCTCCACATGCTCGCAACGATTGTGGCAGCAGCGCAATGGTGCATTAAAATTACTCAGTACGAAGGACACATGGCCTGACAAGCAGCATTTGCTGACCTCGGGGTGGTTAGAACACATCTGAGAGTGGAGGCATGTTAAAGAGCTCTGCACCAACCTGCCAGTTTTAAAGAAGCCACCAAAATGGTCAGTGCGGACGATGCCCTTGTCAGCATGAGCATTGTGGTGAGCTTAGGTCTGGAACGATCATTGGACACTCTGAACAATCAGTCGCCCGCCAGCTGAAACACGGAAGGAGGAGAGGGGACAACAGGATAGCAGACACGGAGCCTTTCTCATTCCGTTAAACATCCACAAGGCCCGACAGTTTTTTCAGATCAATTTTTTTCGTCTTCATTAGGCAGTGGTTCAGGGTCCAGAGCTAGTGCAAGTAGCGGCACCTAGCTCTCAGGGGTGATCATCATGAGGCAAGTCAGGGCTGTGTTGAAGCCTGTGCCTGAGGAAGCGCGAGGAGATGGAGGAGGAGGAAGTATTCCTAGACACCGACTCCCCTGCCTTGGAAAAGAGGTTTGGCGGAATTTGAGGCAGATGAGGAAGATGAGTTTGCTAGTGCCACCTCCAAACCCAGAGGCTATGGGAACTCAAGCTCCATCCTCTCACATGAGTGCCTTGGATGCTCCATTTCCTCCAACATTATCCCTGCTATTAAGGCCATCAAAATGAACAAGAGTTACTGGCATTGCCACCCTACTGGATCCCTGGTACAAAACAAAACTCAGCACTTTCCTTCCACCTCACCCAAATAGAGGAGTAAAATGCAGGAAATGAGACCTTGCTGATTGAGTATCAACTGGAACATCTGTATGCGTCCTGGCTTCAGTTCTATCAAATGTAGCGGTTGATACCAACGCCAGCGATGTGACCAGCACAGTAGAGTGCCAAGTAGCCGTAGCGGCAGCAAGCGCAGCAGCAGGCAAGGTGGGGCAAGAAAGCCTAATGGGTTTGACTCTCTGGCAATCTTTATTTACCAACCTGACCAATGCATCAATGCAGGCCACAGATACAACACCCAGAGACCAGCTTAAGATTATGGTGCACGACTATCTGCTCTCAACACCCGATGTTTTGTATGTGTTCCGGACCCAATAGACTTCTGGTATCCAAAATGGATGAATGGCCCGAGCTGGCTCGCCACGCCATAGAGATGTTGTCCTGCCCAGCAGCCAGCGTCATATCTGAGCGGACCTTCAGCACAGCCGGAGGAGTCATTACAGACAAACGCATCCGGCTTTCCACAGATAATGTGGATCGTTTGACTTTCATCAAGATGAATCAGGCATGGATCTCTGATGATGTTGTGGCCCCAATTGCCGAGGTCACCGATTAGTTGCTGGTCTACTTCACATTCCTCTCCAAACAGAAATGGTCCTCTTGAAAAACTTATTTTTAAAAATGATCATTTCTTACTGCAATTTTTATTCTCAATTCCCAACAGTTCATTTTGCTGGTTTTGCTGTGAGGAGACTAAAAGACACCAAGGTTCATGACAAAACCATATTCCATTTACTCACTTCATCTTTAGAATTTTTCACATTGTCAATGGTTTGGGGTCATGTTGCCTCACAATTTTTAACAGTGACTGAGAAGTCATATTTATAATTTTTTGGGGTCATTTTGCTGTGAGATACAGCAATAATCATGGTCCTTTGGAACAGAAATGTGGCTTCTAAGTGGCATTCTCCTTCACAATTTTTAACAGTGGCTGAGAAGTCATTTTTATAATTTTTTGGGTCATGCTTGCTTTGAAAATGCATAAAGACAAAAAAAAATTACATCTACAGGTCCTATTCTAAAATGGTATGTTCTAATAGCAATATTATGTCTTCAACAATTGTTCAAAAGTGGCTCATTACATGTTTCAATTTTGGGGGCATTTTTGACTGTGACATGCAGCTATACTACAGTCCTAATTCTAAAAAATATTTTTTCTAACAGACATTTGTTCTTCACAATTGTCCAAAGTGGCTCAAGGTTCATGCTTTGAATTTTTGGAGCATTTTGCTGTGACATGCAGCTATACTACAGGTCCTTTTCTAAATATTGTTGTTTCTAACAGACATTTGTTCTTCACAATGGTCAAGAGTGGCTCAAGGGTGATGGTTGCTGTCAGAAAAAGTGAATAGGTAGGACACTTTAATGGACACATATTGCAAAATGACTTGTTTTGCAAGATCTTTAACATAGCTATCAATCCCTGATTGAGACAACCATTTAAGATAAGTAAAAAAAAGAGAAACAAAGACATGGGGATTGCCCATCCTATTATTAAAAATTATGTGTTTTCTAGAATTAAACTACTAAAAAACTTGCATGTACAATATAGCTGTTAAAAAAATTCCACTGAATGATACAAGGGAGTTACAGGAAAACCTAACCAGATGTAGTTATTCAGAGGACAAGGAGTAAATGGAGCACGAGGACATAGAACAAAGTAGCAGAGTAACCATTTCCTCCAGCACTGAGTAAAATGTAGAAAAAGAATGTCCAAGAAAAAGGGCACCTGGGGTAACAGATCTTTTAACTCACCGAGATTTCCAAGTGAAGCTCAATTGGTCCACACTCATTAAACGGAGGGGCATGCGCTACCGAGGTATTGACTGTGTACTGAGGAAGGCTGGAAGTTTTCTCCAACAAGTCCGCTTCCCGCACTCTGCTTCAGCACGACAGTTTCGTTGCTCTAGCGTCATCAGGACATTTAACCTGCGTGTTAATAGATGACGGACGCCAGCCTGGGCTCTCAACCTGCACCCACTGTAACTCCGCCCTGGGTCCAGCTGTTGCCCAGGACAGGTATAGTCAAGTGTCAGTGAAACTAAAATGGTGGTTGAAAGACTCCTTTTTCCGGGACTTTTTAATCTGGGTCCAAATGCAGGTTTGAGGGGCGCATGCTGTTTTGGCCCAGGACAGTGTATAGACATTGTCCATTGAAATAAATGGTGGTTGAAAAGACCCTTTTTTTTTCCGGCACTTTATAAATGTGGGGTCATGCAGTTTGGGGCTCATGCTGTGGCCCAGGACAGGTATAGTCAATGTCCAGTGAAAACTAAAATGGTGTAGAAAGACTCCATTTTTCCGGCACTTTTTAAATCTGGGGGTTATTGGCCAGAGTTTGGGCTCATGCTGTGGCCCAGGACAAGGATATCAATAGTCCATTTCAAGTAAGAAGATGGATTTCAAAATCATACTGCCTATTCTGGCACTTTTAATTTGTGGGTGATGCCAGGTTTAAGGGTCATGCTGTGGTACAGTACAGGATAGGTGAATGGTGGTGAGTGTTTTTTTTTTCTGTGGCTTTTATAACCTAAGTTTGTTGCCTGATATGTATCACGTATCCATTGACTGTTGTGGATGTTTAATTCCAGGTTCTTCTCCACCCTGTTTTGGTGTAAGAATGAAGGTGTTGTTTGCCTCCACCATAGACTTTAAATGGTCATCGGAGATGATCTGACTATCGAGCTATCGAAAAAACCTATCGTGGTGGCCGACTAATCGAAAGGCGCCCGATATCCGATAGCCAACAAATCGCTCAAACACTAAAGTTATGAGTGTGGCGCTGCGGAAGTAGGGAGTGGTTTTATGTGGATTCTCTTATTAGCTAATTGGTGAGCACCTGAATTGGGGTGTTTACCTAACTTGATATAAAAGAGAAGTGAGCACAGACCACATGTGATCGGTACCCTCTAATGCTTGATAAAGCACAGGTTAGCTGGCAAACATGTCCGGCGAGGGTCAATAGGACGTTTTAAAATTGGTAGATACTCTCACCTCTGGTCACAATGATCCACCTGCTGCAGACGTTGTCACAAGGCGGTCATAATTTTTTCTGTGTCTATGAGATTAGGGAACGACTGCCCAATATATGGCTTGGATCCCTTACTGCAGCAATACTTTGTCTATAGATATAGGCTTCCTCGACCCTGTTAGTAGAGTGGGTTCCACAACTTGATAATAGAAATAGGAGTTATTCCCCTCTCTCAGAATGCTAAAAGGGTTTAAAATGATGGAGGTTCTAGAGATGTCAGGTTTTTTAAATATTGTGTATAGAGGTTAAGAGTAAGATATAATAAAAAGTTACGTTTTAGTGGTTTACAGATAAGAACTGATAGAGTTATAATTTTGGGCCATGGCAAAAGAGTAAAAAATAGTGATCAAAAAGTCACCTTTGTTCTCTTGCGAGATTCCCAATTTTTTGGAGATTATGTGACAATGTTTGCCGCCTACGAGAAACCTTTTTCTTGAGCTAACTGTAATAAGATGCGGAGTGCCGCATCACAAAAAGCGCGCGTCTCTGTACACTTCAGATCACGCGCCTCAGTTTGGTTCGGCGGTCTGACGTCATTCCCCGGCATGCGCACCCCTTAACTATGAATCAGCCTAAAACCGGAACGGAGACTCTTACTCCCTGACGTCAGGTAAAACAGGGGGGTCTGCCAATACACCATGGCGCGTCTAATAAAGCGCACCTGTGTAGCCACCGGCCCGTCCGATTATATAGAGAAACACCGCACTATTCCATATAACTCAATAATGGGAATTACGTCTCATTTGTTTAAATATAGACTGGCAGGAAGAAATCATGGAAGTGATAACAAATGAAAAATAATAAAATAAAGAAAAGAAAAAAAACCACAGACAATGTTTTTTATCTAAATATGCCTACAAAGTGTGGGGAAATTAGAATGACACAATACATTGGAGAAAAGAGTATAATAATAAAACAGTTTATTAGTCCATCACACAATACATGTATCATTATCATATTGCACCACCAAGTTACTTAGGAGGAATTATGATTCAATGAAACAATTAAAATTAAGTTGTTCATTATAGACCATGTGGGGATACCGTATCCAACCTGAAGATCCATTTTCGCCTCTGTTTGTAAAAGTCTTTTGTCTACATCACCCCCTGCGTCTCGAACTCGAAACAATTCCAGAGGTTCAAATCGTAGAAAGGCATCATTACCACCATGAATTGTATTGAAATGTCTAACCCAGTTGGGGTGTCATGATTGTTTCTGATGTCCCCAATATTCTCTAGAATCCGTTGTCTCCAAGGTCTTATTGTTTTCCCCCAAAGTATTCTAGATTGCAAGAGCATGTAGCTTTGTATATAGCATGGGGGGAACTACAGGGTTCACAAAATCTCTAATGTTATATATAAAGACCCGTCCGATGACTACATTTCCGTCCCTTTGGGTTTTTTTAATCCATTTACATGCGTTTGCAAAAGTCCGCATTTAAAGCACCCCTTGGGCTGCCTATCCAACCATGAATCACTGGTTGTTTTTGGGCCTAAATGGCTGTGTACCAGCCTGTCACCCAGACTTCTTCCACGTCTGTAGGTCACCTGGGGATGCTCGGTTTAAAACATCAATTAAAATCAGTATCCATTCTCAAATGTCCCAATGTCTCTTGAGGACATCTCTAATGGATGAATTTGCTCTATCAAAGGTGGCAATTAGCCTAATTTGGGGATTCTCTGGTTCTCTCACTCTTGGAGCCAATAAATGGGAACGGTCCTGGGACAGGGCAAATTTATATGCCCGTTTAATAACCTTATTAGGGTATCCTCTGTCCCTAAATCTTACCTCCAAGTCCCTTGCTTTCATATGGAATTCAGCAAGGCTTGAACAGTTTCTGTCCTTTATGCCAACAACATCCTTTGATTTGTTCTCTTGGACTAAGGATATAGAACTATTTCTTAGGAAACTAAGGTGGCACAAATTCCACAAATTTAGTGAAAAACGTGTCTGTGGTTTTTGTCTTTTCTTTATTTTATAATTTTTCATTTGTTTATCACTTCCATGATTTCTTGCTGCCAGTCTATATTTAAACAAATGAGCCGTAATTCCCATTATTGAGTTATATGGAATAGCGCGGTGTTTCTCTATATAATCGGACGGGCCGGTGCTACACAGGTGCGCTTATATTAGACGCACCATGGTGTATTGGCAGACCTCCCCTGTTTACCTGACGTCAGGGAGTAAGAGTCTTCGTTCCGGCTATAGGCTGATTTATAGTTAAGAGTGAGCATGCGCGGGATGCTGTCAGACGCCGAACAAACTGAGGCGCACGATCTGAGTGTACAGAGACGCGCGCTGTGATGCGGCACTCCGCATCTTATTACAGTTAGCTCAAGAAAAAAGTGCTCTGTAGGCGTCCAAACATTGAATATATTGAAGTACAGTGCATTATCCTTATCTTGTCACTTACTCTGTATAGTGGAGCTCATTGTCTCTATTGCAGATTATATTATAGATCTTACCTGGTGTGGCTCAGCTGTAGTGAGACTTCTCCTGGGTGAATTCGCATGTTAAAATGATGCCCTAGGATAGTTCTCAGCATTACTGTAAGTAACCAATTATGCATTTGAGCTGTGTTTGACTCCATACCGGAACTGGTGAGTCAGTATATCATTGCCAGCTGGATAGCCGCACTATAAGTAGAAATATATAACTTTTCTATGGATAGCACTGTATTTGCTGCCTGGCTACCATTTTTGTGACTTTGTGCATCCCTTGTACTATATTATGTGTTTGTATCTAAAGCTAGCATCTATGGGTTTTTGCCCCTGATGAGTCTCCACACATTGGGTATGAAACGCTTGGGCTTGGTGGTTTTTTGTGATAGCCTGACTTTTTCTATGGTGTATCTTGGAGTGTTTGTTATTTTTGGTTTTAATATAATTTTTGCACAGGGAATACAATAAAGTTACACTACTTTCCCGTGTATGGGGACAAATATCCCATAATTGTGATAGGTACTTCCCATGTAGGATTATTATCCAGGGATAGCATTTTCAATTGTTTGGCTGTTTGTACTTTGGAGTGTAATTGACTCCTTTTTATGTATATTCATACGTATTAATAATTAAAACCTATTTTGGAGGGACAGTCCCTATTTTTAACCCTTGTCCCTCTGTCCCTCTTAGCTCTATAAATGTCCCTCTTTTTCATTTGGGAAATAGATTTTCATCAATAAACTGAATTTCTTGCTTTAAAAAGTATATGATTGCTTCCTAGCTGTATATTACATGACAACTTACTTAATATTTCATCATTGGATACAATGTAATCCTGAAAATGTCTCCCTATTTGGCAATCTAAAAAGTTGGCATGTGCGTATTTGGGCGTGGTTAGAGGCGTGCCTTTGTGTGATGTCACATGTTTGGGTGTGGTTGGAGGCATGGCCTGATGTTTCCCTCTTTGCAAAATCTAAAAGTTGGGAGGCATGCAAATGTCGGTAAGGGGTTAAAGAATAAAATAAAGTGAAAAATATTAAAAGTTCAAATCTACAGCGTTTTGCTAATTTACAAATAAAAAAATAAAGTTACACATATTTGGTATTGTCATTTCTGTAAAAGTCCAATCTATTATAGTATAACATCATTTATGCCTTACACTGAACACCTTAGAAGAAAAAAAATGTATTTGGTCTTTTCACAGCCACTAAAAAATTGGAATAAAAAGTGGTCAAAAATTCACGCCTATCCCAAAATGGTACTGATAAAAACTAAACTTCAGCCTGCAAAAATGCACCCTTACTCAGATCCATAAGTGGAGGAACCAAATAATTTATTGATTGCGGAAAATGGCATTGCAGTGCAAATTTAGGAAATGGAAAATGTTATTTGATAATGTTTTACACTTAATAAAAATTATTTTTTTATTCATACTCCATGCCGCACGGCGTCGAGATTGCATTGCGCCGATCTCTCCATAGACTACAATGGGAGAATTAGCTCGCGCTCTGATTGGCTGGGATAGCCAAGCCCCGCTTGCTCAGCCAATCAGCTCTTTTCTGCATTTTTACTGTATTTTGAACTGTCCCGCCTTTGATTTTGATTGGTCAAAACTTCTCCATAGGATATAATGGGTCTTTGCCACTCCTATTCTGATTGGCTGGCTTCTGCCGACCAATCAGAAGAGCTTAAACAATTTGAATTACTGTATTTCCCGTCAATTCTCTCTATTGCAATTCCTTATGTAGTGCTGGTCTCGGCGACAAACGCGTTGTTCGGGATTTAATTGATTTATTTTTATAGAAGGTTTCAGCTCTTTTTCCGAGAAGATTTTACAACTAATAAAAATGATTTTTTTTAATCATACTCCATGCCGCGCGGCGCTGAGAGCCGAGATTTCATTGCGCCGATCTCTCCATAGACTACAATGGGAGAAGTAGCTCATGCTCTGATTGGCTGGGATAGCCAAGCCCCCGCTAGCTAAGCCATTCAGCTCTTGTCTGCGTTGTTACTGTATTTTGAACTGTCCCACCTTTGATTTTGATTGTTTCAAACTTCTCCATAGGCTATAATGGGGCCCTGTCGCTCCTATTCTGAGTGGCCGAGATAGCCAAGCCCCCGCTCTGCCAATCAGCTCTTTTCTGTCTTTTTACTGTATTTTGAACTGTCCCACCTTTGATTCTGATTGGTCAATAGTTCTCCATAGGTTTTAATGGTTCACTGTCGCTCCTTTTCTGATTGGCCAGTTTCTGCCAACCAATGAGAATAGCTTTCAGAATTTTAATTACTGTATTTCCCGGCAATTTCCAATATCCTAATTCTTGATAGAGCGGCGTTCTAGATTTTTTGAAAGTGATTTTTTTTTAATGTATTTTTTATTTTTAAGGTTTGAGCTCTGTTCTGAGAATGTTTTCCGCCTTTATAAAGGCGTTTTTTTTTAAATTATACTCCATGCCGCACGGAGCTGAGCGCCGAGATTTCTGATGCGATCTTCTATGTTTCCTCGCATGTTCCGTTCTTGCTTCACTTCGCCGCCGGATCATTTAAATACAGATTACACATCAATTATACTGAACAGTTCACACTGTGAAAACAAAAGCATCACAAACATGGTACAATCACTTTTTTACAAGTTACACCAGCTTTTCTTTACTTTTTTTCAGTTACCCAGTCTATTCTATTGTAATGTTAATGACACCATTAAAAAGAACATCTTGTCCTGCAAAATAAAATCCCTCATATGTCTATGTTGATGAAAAAATAAAAAAGTTATGGCTTTTGGAAGGCTGGGAGAAAAAAGGAGCTATGTTATAATTATCTACTGTCTGATTTTTATTTCCTTTAATATTTGGGATCAGTAACTAGACATGTATGTCACTTCTTCACTGCATCTTTTATAACTTTTGCTTTTCAGTATACACTATTCAGCTAAAACATTAAAAATAGGTAACGTGTTTATTATTTATTTTTTAATGACAACGGTAACTGTCAATGAGTAGAACATTTTAGGGAACAAGTGAACAATTACTTCTTGAAGATGATGTGTTGGAAGCAGGAAATGGTTGAGTCTAAAGATCTTAGTAGCAAGAGGTAAGTTGTGATGGCTAGATGACTGTTTCAGAGCATGGCAAAATGGAATCTTGTTAGGTGTTGGTATTCAGTGGTTAGTACCTACCTAACATGGTCGAAGGAAAGAAAACCAGTGAGCCAGAAGCAAGGTGATAGACCAGCCAAGACTTCCGGATGTTGATAGGGAAGGCTAGCTCCTTTGGTCCAGTCCCACAAAAGAGCTACTGCAGCACAAACTGCTGAAAAAGTTGTCACTAGCAATAATAAAGGAGTCAGAACACAAATTACATCAAAGCTTGCTGTGTATGGGGCTGTGACCATGTAGTACACAGTATTAGCCATGTGGTTTTAATGTTATGGCTGATCAGTGAACAAGTACTTTCTCTGCGCTTTCTCTGCTGACACATACAGGCCAAATATTCAAAGGGTTTTAACACAAAGTAAAATTGATGTAGGAAGCTTGCAAATTAAATAATAAACATTTTCAACATTCATCATTATTTAAAATTCTATACCATTTTTCCTTTAGGCGCTCCCTTAGTGATCCATAGTGTACAACCCATCTCCAGGGAAGAGTTCCTCAGTCCTGGCCGCACATGCTTAGACATCCCCTCTCCTCTCAGGCAGCTAAGGGCAGTCCCTTCCCTCACACACACTGCTGAGCAAGTGTTTAACCCCAGGTGATGTCATTCTGCTCCTGTCCCCTGCACTCCTTAGTGATTAGTCAAACAGTGCAAATTAATACAAATAAGAAAAAATAAACCTTAATCGGGTATGTGCATTTAGGAAAAAAATCCATGCTTGGTTCCTGCAGGGATTTGAACCTAGGACCCCTATGCTAAAAGGCTGAAGTGCTAACCACTCAACTACATTGTAGCTACTCACAGCTTCTTAAACATACTTGGTTGACTAGAGTGAGCATACTGTGGGGAAAGGCATGGTGATGTCAAGCTGCTAGGTCATATGATATGGACTTAAAACAAATCATACACACCCCCTTTTGAACACACTGAAAACTGAAACAGGACAAACCAGACATGAAATGCCTTCGTGTGTAAAACCCCTTTAAGCAAACTTATAAGAAGTTTACACATATTTTTTTGCATAATGTACAGGTTGTAAGACTGAAGTTAAAGGGGTTGTCTCGGTACAATGATTGGGTTTTAATTAAAAGATCTTTAAAAAACAAGCAGCTTTGCCTTATATGTTCATTACAAATGTCCTACTGATTTTGAGTTATCCCTGTTAGTAGTAGTGCATCAGCTTCTCAAATCCCTATAGCAGCCTACCTGTTGATCTTTATCTCACTGCCTGTCAGGTCTGATGACTCATCACCTTCTGAATACAGGTCAGAGCACAGAGCCCCTCATGCACAGTATGCTTCTGTAGGGAAGGGAGGGGGAGGGCTCTGGTGTCTGTGTAGCTGGATTAACCCTGTGTGTGCCTGCTCCCTACACAGATTGAGGAGAACAGAGGTGAGGCTGACAGCAGTGACCCTGTGTGTTACTATAATCATGATGTGTCTGTGGAGCTGTGACCATACTAATAGAACAGATCAGGGAGGCATGTGAACGCTTCATGCTCTGCTGTATTAGTGACACATCGTGATTATAGTAACTCACTTCACAGCTGCCCTGTGTCTGTTCTGATAGAGTTTGTTTGTTGCTGGAGGTGTGGAGATTTGTATGCTAAGCAGGGGTTATAGGAACACTTACATCCCCCTTGCTCTGCTATTAGCAATCACAGCTTCACAGACCTCTCCACATTCACAGATCAGCCCTCTGCTGTCTCCTGACTGTGGAGAAGATCAGCAAGAGCCTGCAGCAGACCTAGACAGGCACACACAGGGTTAACTCTGGCAGTAAACCCCCTCACCGTCCCCTTGCTGTATAGAAGTTATGTAGGAGAGCTTTCTGTGTGCTGAGGGGAGGGGGGAAGAGGGAGGAGAAGAGACAGACAAGAAGCACGCCCCTAAATTCAAAAATCCTTTGCTCCAGAGACATTGAAGCAGGCTGAAAGCCTGTAATGAGACAACTCCTTTAAGGATATTCTGACACCTTATTAAAATGTATCTGTGGCTTGTTTGGCTATATCAGGTCTATAACAGTCAATGAATAGTTTGTTGTGTATGTCGGGAGCTTCTGCTCTACATTGTGGACACAGCCTTACTTATGCTAATAAACTAGACTATTGCAATAGAGAGGCATATCAAGAAGCTACTGGGCCCCAAAACAAGATCTGCAGCAGTTCCCCCCAACAAACAAGGCTCATTTATAAAATAAAAAAGTGTATTCTCATGTGAAAGAATGATTCTGGGTTTCCCTGAGGCACAAGGGTCCAGGTGCCACTATTACCATTCCATCTTTTACAGCATGAACATATTACTTGCCTTCACTCTCCGATTCTGTGTTTTCTAGCTGTCCATCTACATCAATCCCAACTGCAAAAAAAACACAACCACAAGATTAACAGATTAACACACGTATTAAACGGAACCTGTCAGCAGAGTCATGCTGACCTAATCACATGTAACATGAAATACTGTGGTTCTCGCTGCCCATCTTAGCTTGATTGAAAGGACTCTTTTTATTTGTATGCAAGGCATCACTTTTTCCTGCCAAGCTAGGTAGGAAAAAGCCAAAGGGAACCTGCCTGGTTAGACACTTCTCCCCATGAATACCTCTTTTAAACCTATATTTTCTCTAAAGTGCAGGAGAGCTTTAGAGTAAAACAGTTAATTTTTAATAAGAAATTTGTTCATTTGTTCTGTATGCCAATACTAAAGGCACAGTGAATCTGCTGACAGGTACTCTTAAGTAATATTTATAAGAAGTGTATATGTAATATGTCCTTGTCATGTGATGGTCACACAGTTGCAGGACTCGTTATAACAGTCATTTTATTCAATTGATATAGAAAGCATACAGTGGGTTGCAGAAGTATTCATACTCCTAAAAGTGTTCCTCGTTTTTAAGGCTGTATACACACCGCAGGTTAAAATACTGTCCGGATTCTTTAAATCAGAATCCAGACAGTATTTTGACATCTTGTACGTGGTTTTGGGGGATGGTTTTGTTCGCGGTTTGCAGGTTCGCCCCTCCCTCTCAACCACTGACATGTTCATGTTCTGCCCAAAATCTGGGCAGAAGAATGAATATGTTCTAAGTTTTTCGTTATGCCGACGGTGTAAAAAAAGTCTGACGGAAAATCCATGCATTGTGGACTGCTGCACAGATTTTCTATTTAAATCAATGTAAAAGGTTGACAGTCAGTTTACAGACTGTTTTCAAATATGAAAACCATTTGTAAAACCAACTGAAAAACCTGTCGTGGGGACAAGCTATTACCCTTATAGCAACAAACCTAAATGTATTTTGATAGAGCACACAAAGTAGCAAGTAAAGAAAATGATATGCGATGTTCCAAATTTTTGGAAATTAAAAATTTGTTTTGTGTGGCATGCATATGTGTTAATAGAGTATATCTGTATGTAATTTATTCTCAGTGTAACTACAGCTGTTTTATGTAGGCCTCAGAGATTTGTTACAGAATATTATGGAATGCAGAGCATCAAGAAAACCAAGGAATGTACCAGGCAGCTCAGGAATAAAGTTTTGGCAAAGTGTATTGGAGAGTTAGATTTAAAAGAAAAAAAAAAGCCTAAGCTCTGAACATTTCATAAAGCACTGTTCAATCCACCGTCCATAAATGGAAGACATATTGCACAACTGCTAACCTACAAAGATACGGCCATCCAAAAAAAACTGACAACCCAGACAACCCATAGGTCCAGGGTCACTCTAGAGGAGTTGCAGAGATCCACTGCTCAGATGGTAGAATCACTCCACAGGACAACTATTCGTCATGTAGTCCACAAATCTGACCTTTATGGAACTATGGCAAAAGAAAGCCATTTTTGAAAGCAAGCCATAAGAAGTCCCATTTGCAGTTTTGCAGAAAGCTATGCGGGGGACACAGCAAGCATTTGGAAGAAGGTGCTCTGCTCAGATAACTCCAAAGTTTAAAATTTTGGCCTAGATGCCACAGGCTGTGTGTGGAAGAAAGCCAACACTGCACATCACCCTGAACACACCATCTATAGTGTACAGGAGTGTACACTCCTAAATTGATTTGGGCCCCTATTGTTTTATGCTGTGTTCAGTGTAAGTGTTTTTGCAATGTGTACATACAAATTAAAAGTCATGATGCTACCCTTATATACCAAGAGTTAATGTACTAAGCAGCTTGAAGCAAGGAGTGGTTGCCTAGGTAGACTGTGGCCTGATGTTATATAATAGCCTGTAAGGGTGCTTTCACACAGTGCGATTTTTGGTGCGTTTTTAATGCTATTTAGTATGGATTTAGTAAAGAGTGCTATTGGGTCATTGACTAGTGGGGCAGCGTTAGTGGAGAGTGTTTAGTACTTTTATTGGCTGAGTGACATCATTCCCTTGATGAAAAGCCAAATAACTGAGCCTATATGACATTGTGCACTTGGCTTAAGGGTCAGAGACAGAGCCTGTGTTACAATGTGCTCCAGGTACAGGGAACTAGAGACGGAGACTGAGACTGTTTTCAGTCATCAGCATCAGACCCACCAGCTACAACTGTTGTACTAAGTTAGTGCCTCCAGATAAGAACTGGCAAGTATACTGACCTTGTACAATAGAACAATACCACCAAGCTTGAAGTACCTCTAACAAAACTATGAGTGCCATGCCATGGCACTATTCCTTATGTTCATACACTGTATTTCTGTGTTTCAGTCAAGGCAGCTCCATTTAGTTTCCGTTTGTATTTATTGTTAGTTTAGCATACTATGTTAGGTTTGTCCCATGTAGGTTGCCATAGCCATATTCCTGGCATGCTGACATCATAGTCTTCTCATCAGCAGCCATTTTGTCCAAGTCACATGCAGATCTAGGGCTGCAGATTATTCAGGATGCATGTTATTGTGATCTATATACCTCGTTGTTACTTTACAGTTTATAGTTAGACCCATGCTTGTTACAGACAGCAAGCGATGATAGTTAAGCCACGCCAGGGAGCGGAGTCTAAGTAGCCCCTGGTATTCACCAAAGCCCGCTGCAAAGCGGTATGAACTTGCTGCGGCGTGAGGCTACCAGGTCGCTACCCCTGACGTGACTTGCTTGCGATGGTGGCCGGGGTAATGCGTGGTACAGGGTCGTAATCCAGAGACGTAGTCGGGGACAGGCAGGAGGTCAGGACGGGCGGCAGAGGTTCGTGGTCAGAGACGGGCAGATGGTCAGGGCAGGTGGCGAACAGGCAAGGTCAGGAAACGTAGCGGAACGGACTGGTACACGGGTAATCAAACAGAACTCCAAACTCTCTCAAGACAAACTAACGCACACCAACAATCTGGCAGAGAGTGCAGGGAGCGTGTACAATATATAGGACCAGCGGCCGGCAATTGAGAAATTACCGGCGCGCTTGCCCTTTAAATCCAGACCAGCCGTCGCGTGCGCGCACTAAGCAGCGGATACGCGTGTGGCGGCCAGCACAGGCAGCAGCAGGGAGCACAGGAGCGCGGACGGGTAAGTAGACTGGCACCGGAGCCTGGGCAACAGGGGAATGGTCGCGGGTGGCGCCGGACCCCCTGCGGGCAGGGAGGCGGCCGCAGTGGGCGACGGCACCCGCGCCAGCCCCCATGACAGTGCCCCACCCCCCTTTAGGTCTCCCCCTCTGGTTACGGAATTTGGAGAGGAGGTCAGACGACAGATTGGCCTCAGGTTCCCACGAACGCTCCTCCAGCCCGAATCCCTTCCAGTCAATAAGAAAGAACCACTTCCCCCTCACTGCTTTCTCCGCCAGCACCTTCTTGACCTCAAAGATGTTATCAGAGTTGGCCACAGGAGAAGGCAAAACAGATCCACGGGAGAAGCGGTTCAGCACCACCGGTTTGAGGAGAGAAACATGGAAGGCTTTTGGGATTTTTGCAGATGGGGGCAAGTGGACTTTGTAGGACACCGGGTTCAGTTGCCGCAAAAAAAACAAGGACCAATTTTTGGAGGCCCTTTGGCCAGTGATAGGGCTGAAAATTGCCCAGGGAGAGATTAAAGAGTAGGACCACCCCAAATGAATCCCCCTTTTTCGGGGGTGGGTTGAGCATTTTTTGCCAAAAACGGCGGGCCCCAAAAATCTCAAAATTTTTTCATTATTGTAGATGCATTTAAAAAAGCTCCTTTGGAGATTTCCATGTGTTTTTTTTTAAATTATTTAAAAGGGGGCAAAACCCTTTTAAACCAAAAATATTTAGCGGACAACCAAAACTCTATCGCCCGGGGGTTTAAAAACGGGGGGGGGAGGTTCTTGGTACCTGTCGGCCCCGGACTTTGGTGGAGCAGGGGGCTCCGAAAAAGGGGCCTGTCGTGGGGACTTGCCAGAGTGCCCTTGGAAAAGTTTACGTACTTGGGGGAACCCCCGAGGTAGCCAGAGGGGGGAGGTGGGCGGGGGGTGTAGCCCAAAACACAACAAAAAAGCGAAAAGGCTCCAGCGGATTCCCAGTCTAGGGAAATTTTTAAAAAGGGGAAATTTCCCCCAAAGGGGGGGAAAGTCGGCCTTAACCCGGCAGGTTGGGGGGTTTAAAAAAAAATTTTCCTAGGAGGGAAACCTTTAAAATTTTGGTTTTAAAAACCCCTCTTTCCTCCCGTTAGTTTTTTAGGGTGGGTATGCAACAAAAGCCCCAGGGTTTAACCCGCAACTGACCACTAGAGCCGCCAGAAAATTTTACCCAAAATGGAACCCCCCCCTAACCGAGATGATATGCCCAAAGGGGGGGCCCGTTTTTAGCCCAAAAAAGTGGGGAAATAGAAGTGTGGGCCCCCCTGGGGGGGCCCGAAGGTAAAACCCGGGCGAGGAACAAAGTTTATCCATCTTTTTAGAATTTTCATCACCACCCAAATGGAAACCGGGTTCCAGAGGAGGCCGGGGGGTTTTTGAACAAAGTTTCCCTGGAAAAAATGGGAAACCCAAAGGGCTTTCAGGGAAAAGGGGGGGAGGCTGAAAGGGAGACCCCCGGGTCTGCGACAAGGGACTTTTTTTTAAACGGGGGCCAGGAGTGGGAAAAAGCCAAAAAAAAAAATTCTTAACATCTTGGGGGCGAGATGGGCCATCAATATTTAACGAGAGAAAATTTAATTTTCAGGGGGGTTTTGGGGGCTCCCCCCAATTACCAGTTGTTCGTGGGGGCCTTGCCCGGGCGGGGTCAAAGGGTACAGTTTCGAGGGGTTCTAGAGGGGCGTCCCCCCCTGGAAAGTTCTTTCCCCACCGGCCGAAAAGGAAGGGGAAGGGAAACGTACCAAAAAGAGCGACCCACCTGGCTTGTCCCAGGATTCAATTTTTTTGAAAACCCCCCCGGGTGGGGGGGAAAAAAGGGGAAAATTTTGTTTATCGGTGAAAGGATCTTTGATGGGATGGGATCCCCCCCCCCAGCAAGTGCCGCCCCTTCTTTTTAGGGGGGTAACTTTAAAGGCCAGTAAAATTTTGTGGGGAAAAAACCCGTTGGCCCCGGGGTGGAAAGGGCTTGGAAAAGAAGCTTTCAAATACGCAGTCTCCCCGGGAGGGGTTCTGAAAAAAGGGGGAACGCCGGCACTTAAACCCAAAGGAAAGGGGTCCACCCTTTTAGGACAAAACGGAAAAGTGCTGGTCCCGGGGAAGACCGAACAAAGGGGCGAAGGGAAAGCTGTTTTAAGGGCGACCAAAAACCCCTTTTTTGGGGGGTTGAGGGGGTTTTTATGACAAAGTTGGAAAAACCCGGGACAGTTTTTTAAAGGTGATCAAATTTTTTTTGATCATGCGTAATTTATTTTAAAATCTGTGCCATTTTTTAAGACCCGGGCCTTTTTTTGGCGCTTCCGAAATTTTTTGGGGGCCGCAAATCAATTTACAAAATAGAGAGGGGTGGATGTGTGTGCGACCAGCCTGGGAGGTATGGTTTTGGTTGGCTGGAAAAATAATGACCTCTTTTTTACTAAAACCGTTTCCTGTCCCTCGTGTCCTCACGTTCAAGAGGGAGTGCGCTCTGCTTGTGTCCAAAAAGCCAGCGAAAATTTTTAAAATTTTTTCACAAGAAAACCTCTACTATTATGTATCCTTCAATTTAGTTAGATTAGAGATTGGGAAAATTTTAAAAACTAGGTAGAGAATTTTTTTAAAAAGCATCTACTGCTGTAAAGTCCGGGGGGGGGCAGAGGGGGGGCCCCCCCCGGGCGAACAAACAATCTCTATAAAGAAATACTGGATAAAGTTCAAAGACTTGTGTAAATTGCAATAGCTTTTTATTAACATTTTTTATTGAAATATTTCCCGGATATTGGGCCCCGAACTTATGGGTACACATCTTTTCTAGTAACTGCGGTCTCTTTTTTAGTGCAAAACTCCACTTTTATTTCATATACATTTCAGAAGGTGTTTTTTTTCAATTTTTCCCCTTCCACTTTTGTTTATATTTCCACCCTTACTTAAATTTGAATCCAGAATTTTATAGTCACCACAGGGGAATTGAAAAATCCAAAAATATCTTGTATTTTACGAATATCCAAGCTCTATTAAGAAAAGTGATAAAGTTCACCAAGTCCTTAGTGTAGACAATGCAATAGCTTTATTATTAACAGTTTTCTATTTAAATTATTCCTGATATTGGGCAGACCTTGAACTTATAGGATACACATCTTGTTCTAGTAACTGCAGGTCCTCTTTGTTAGTGCAAAACACCACTTTTATTATCATATAAATTTCAGATAGGTGTTTTCATTTTCAATTTGCCCATTCCATCTTGTTGATAATCCACCTTTTACTTCTAAATTAAATCCAGCAAGTCAGCACATGTTGATAGGTGCAAAAATACACTTGTAATATCCGAATAAAGTTCAGATACGTTTTTTTTATACTTTGCTCACTACAGCTTGTTCATTGAGGCACCCTTGCACTTAATGGGAAAACTGCAATTTTTATCACCACAGGTGAATTGGATAGGTGCCAAAAATACCTTTATAATCCGAATCTATTTCAGATACGTGTTTTTACACTTTGGCGCAGCCAGCTTTGTTGATAGATCTAATTTGCAGTTAAATTTGAATACAGCAAGTTTGTATCACCACAGTGAATTGACAGGTGCAAAAATACCTTTTAATTATCAATACATTACAGATACGTGTTTTTTGCACTTTTGCCCAGTCCAGATTTTTTTGATAGAGCCACCTTGCTGTTAAATTTGAATCAGCAATTGTGTAGTTACAAACAGTGAATTTGATAGGTGCCGAAAAACACCTTTATTATCCGAATACATTACAGATACGGTGTATTTTGGACTTTGGTGCACTACAGCTTTGTTTCATTGAGGCACATTGCACGTAAATGTGAATACTCAATTTTTTAGTCACCACAGGTGAATTGATAGGTTGCCAAAAAAAACCTTTATATTATCCAATAACAATTCAGCATACGTGTTTTTTCACTTTTTGGCGGCAGGCCATCTTTGTTGATGAACTACTTATGCAGTTAAATTTGAATACAGCAATTTGTTATTCCACCACAGTGACTTGCAGGTGCCAAAAAAACCTTTTATTAGCCAATACATTACAATACGTGTTACTTCACTCTTCCCAATCCAGATTTGTTGATGAGGAGCCACCTTGCAAGGTTAAATTTGAATCCAGCATGTGTAGTTACCACAGGGTGAATTAAAGGTGCCCAAAAAATACCTTTTATTATCTGAATACATACAGAACACGTGTTTTTTGATACTTTGGTGCACTACAGCTTTTGCTCATTGAGGCACCTTGCACTGTAAATGTGAATACTGCAATTGTTTAGTCACCACAGGTGAAATTGATAGTGCCCAAAAAAACCTTTTATTATCCGATACATTTCAGATACGTGGTTTGTTTCACTTTGGTCGCTGGCCAGCTTTGTTGATAGAATCTACTTTGCAGTTAAATTTGAATCCAGCAATTTTGTTTTGATTTGAGAGTTGGAGAATAGCGTGATTTTGCCGTCATATAATAAGAAGACTTTCCAAAACCCTTCCTACCTTCTCAAATTGTATATTTCTAACATGAGCGAAATTCAGGTGTAAGCGAGCAAAGAGGGGGTAGGACATGAGGTATAGGATGAGAGAAGTGCCCGCGTCCAGTGCGGCGACAACACGCATGCCGCGGATCATCAGTTGCAGGACTTCAGGCCTGTCATCGGTTGGGTCAGGGCCCTTGTTTCTCATAACGAGCAGCGTCCGCCAATCTGTCCTTCAGTGTTTAAATCAGACCTGCATACAGCATCTAACCATCCTCGTCCGCCCATCACGGCCACAAATTCGTCTCAGCATCCCCAGCATCCCCAACATGAAGCAGCCCTAATGTCAACTCGTGTACCCACCAAGTGGATACTCCATTTCTGAAGACCTCTTTGATACAAAATGCGCTGGGGTCAAAGGGCATGTAAGATCAAAGAGGCCAAAGATGTATGATTTTCTCTGCTCTAACGCCAGTTTACTGATGCCCATCAAGGAAGAGAAGGAAACCGTCAAGTCGGCAAAAATCCCCCCGGGCGGTCGCAACGCCTGGCATCCCTCTGCTTGTAGCCCGCATCTCCTGGATGCAAATGTCAGGACGACAAAGTCACCTTTGTTGATGATGATATGACGACATTGCGACGCGATCCAACGTGGTCCCTATTCAGCAGAAATTTGCTTGCAGCCGCTTCATCACTGACGAGGAGGATGACGAATGGGGGTAGGTGTCAGTACGGTTCCGCCTCATAAAGGGAAGGGCGGTCGCATAAGTCCGCTGATATGATTCCGCCGAGCACGGTCAGCGCCAAACCCCGCTCTCCTTATCGCCGTCAAAAAGGTCCAGGACCTCTCAAGACTGGTTCCTTCTTTGACCAAGCCTCTATTCCACCCAGCGATGTCAATGCCCGCATTTGCTGTAAACGCATACTCAAGGCAAGAACCTTAGGAGGTTACCACCACCAACATTCTAGTCAACAATGCAGCGAATGCATGAGTTGAAATGAGGCAACACTTGGCCAACAAAAAGGCCAGACCGACGCCGGCCTCCACCACTGTCACACCCCTGTCTCGCCTCCTCCGCCACCACCAAGCGTTCTCACTGCCCATGTCTCTCAAGTCATGATCAGGATCAAGCCTCCGCTTCATCCTCCCACCGTCGCCCGAGTACCACCACAACTCACCAGAGACCCACCTACCCCTTCTCGCTTCGCCATTTTGACAACCTCATGCCGTACAGCGGCCAGTCTAGCAGCCAGCCTACTGCTCCCCCAGGTTGGGAGCAGAAGAAACACTTTAACCCAAACCATCCCAAAGCTAAAAGGCCCGGCTTTTTGCCTTGGAAATGTTGCCTTTCCGTCTGGTGGGACACAGATGGTTTCCGCCACTACATGGCCCATGCCTGACCCAATACCAGATGCCGAGCAGGCATTTCTTTGCCAGAAAAGCCGTCCCGGACCTGGCCAGCCCACGGTCATCCTAAAATTTCAAGCGCTTTGTCTGCATCTGTGGCAGGAAAAGTCCATATGACCACCGACACATGGACTAGATAAGCACGGCCAAGCCGACTATTCTCTGTGACAGCTCACTGGGTGGACTGGTGGATGTCCCTGGGGTGACGGTGGCTCTCAGGATTCGCGCACGCATCTAAAACCGCATGGATGGTGCAGGGTTCTTTCCCCAATGTCCTCTGTTGCATCACGTGCCTATATAAGCCAGGCCATGTTGAAATGTAATCTGTCTTGAGACCGACCACCCACCAGGTCAGGAGCTGTGGACGGATTCTTCCTCCCCCCCTTTTCCTTCCCCCCTCCGCTACGAGACCGTGAGCGCGCTGGGTGCTAAAACGCTTGTGCCAGGCACGTGGTGTGTGATAACGGCAAATCTGCTGTGCGCCCTAGGAGATCGGTAGGCTGGAGCACATCCCTGCCTGCACATGTCATGAACGCTGTCGTCCAGAAATTTCTAAAGAGCTACCCGGTTGGACTGCCTGCCTGAGAGGGCTCGAAGTCTAAGTCGCACTTCCGCCGTCGCACCTACTTCGTTCCCGCCTGGCAGCGTTGCAGCGTCACCGCTCCCCTCAACCGTCTCATTGTTGCCGTAGTGCAACACGCTGGAATTCCCTCCCTGCCACATGCTCCAGCATTGTGGCAGCAGCACAATGCCATTACGCAGTAACGAAGTGACACATGGCCTGATCCAAGCAGCGTGCGGACCTCGGGTGTGAGCCACCGAGAGTGGAGGGCAGGTAAAGAAGCTCTGCACCATCCTAGCCAGTTTTGAAGACCCACCAAAATTGTCAGTGCGGACGATGCCCATGTCAGCATGAGCATTGTGTGATTCTTATTCTGGACGATCTTGGACACTCGAAACCAACAGTCCTGCCAGCGACGGAGGAGAGACTGGAGCGGGGAAGGATAAGGGACGGGGGGGGACCCACGGGGTGTGGTGGGGGGTAGGGGGGAAGGGGGGAGGGGTGGGGGGGGGAAAAAGGGGGGGGACGAGGGGAACAGGGGGGGGGGGGGGGGGACGGGGGGGGGGGGGGGGGGGGGGGGGGGGGGACACAGAGCGGACACGACCTTTCTCTCCGTCAAAATCCACAAGGCCCGACAGTTTCACAATTTCATCGGTCCTTCATTAGCAGTGTTCCGGGTCAGAGCTAGTGCAAGTTGGCGCAACAGCCCTCAGGATGCATCAATCTCAGGCCAAATCAGGGCTGTTTGAAGCAGTGCCGGAGGCAGCGGAGGGAGGATGAGGAGGTATTCCTAGTCACCGAAGTTTACGACGTCCCTGCATTGGTAATAGGTTGGAGCGATTTTGAGGAGGAGGAGGAAGATGAGAAGATTCAGTTGCTAGTGCCCTCGACCCAAGGCCTTGGGAAATCAAGGCTCCATCACTCACATATCTTGATGCTCATTTCCTCCAACATATCCTCGCATAAGGCCAATCAAAAAGACAACAGTACAGTTGGCCACCCTCCTGATCCTGGTACAAAACAAAACTCAGCTACTTTCCTTCCACCCACCCAGAATAGAGAGTAAAATGCAGGAAATGGAGACCTTGGCTGAATGATCTACTGGAGACATCTGTTGCGTCCTGCTTCACGTTCCCAAATGTCACGGGTGAACAACTTCACGACATGACAGCAGTAAAGTGGCCAAGTAGGCGTAGCGGCAGCAGCGTCAAGAGTGCAGAAGCCAAGTTTGTTATGTGTGACCTCTGCAATCTTTGTTTTACCACCTACCAAACATTAGATTGCCAGGGCACACATCAACACACAGAATCAGCTTAAGAACATGGTGCACGACTATCTGTGTCCTCACACCAGATGTATTTTGTAATGTGGTTTCCGTGACCCAATAGACATCGGTATGTCCAAAATGGACGAATGGCCCGAGCTGGCTGTCACGCCATAGAGGTTTTTGTCTGCCCAGCATCCAGCGTCATATCTGAGCGGACCATCAGCACAGCTAGGAGACATTACAGACAAAACACCGGCTTTTCCACAGATAAAGTGGATCGTTTTTTGAAATTCATCAAGAAGAATCAGCATGGATCTCTGATGATGTTTGGCCCCAATTGCCGAGAGTCACCGATTAGTGGCCGGTCTACTTCACATACCTTTTTCCCAAACAGAAATGGTCCGCTGAAAACTTTTTTTAAAATGATCATTTCTTACTGGCAATTTTTATTCTCGTCACTTTCCCAACGTTCATTTTTGTGTTTTGCTGTGCAGGAGACTGTAAAAACAGCAGGTTTCCATGACAACCCGTACTCCATTTACTCACTTATCTTAAGAAGTTTTCGCATGTAATGTTTTGAGGTCATTGTTGCTGTAATACAGCTATACTTATGGTCCTTTGGAACAGAAATTTGCTTTTAAGTGGCATGTCTCCCTCAAATTTTATAAATAGTGGCTGAGAATCATATTTATAAGTTTTTTGGGAGGTCCATGAAGTGTGACATACAGCATAATCATGGTCCTTTGGAACAAAAAAGTGGCTTCAAGTGGCATTTCCTCCCTCACAATTTTTATCAGTGGCTGAGAATCATTTTTATAATTTTTTGGGTCAAGCGCTTTGAAATGCAGCAATAATAACAGTTCCAATTATAAATAATTTTTTGTTTCTACAGAACGTTTGATCTACACAAATGTCCAAAGGGCTCAAGGTCATGCTTTGAATTTTGTGTGGCCATTTGCATTGAAATGCAGCGATACTACAGTCCTATTATAAAATAAATTGTTGTTTCTAAGCAACATTTATTTCTTCACAATGTTGTCCATAGTGGCACAAGGGTCATGCCTAATTTTTGGGGGGCATTTTGCTGTTGAAATGCAGCTAATACTACAGGTCCTATTAAAAAAAAAAATGTTGTTTTCTAACAGACATTATGTTCTTCACAATTGCAAATGGCTCAAGGGTGAGGTGCGTCAAAACAGGAATAGGTAAGACACTGTTAATGGACACATATTGCAAAATTGACTTTTTTTGCAAGAACTTTAACAGACATCAATCCCTGTATTGAGACAACCCATTAAAACAATTAAAAAAGAGAACACAAAGACATGTTGGTAATCCAACCTAAATGTTAAAAATGTGTTTTTCTAGAATTAAAGAGTACTAAAAAACTTGCATGTACAAAATAGCTGTTTTAAAAAAATTCCTCTAGAATTGTACAAGGAGTAACATGAAAACTTGACAATGTAGGTTATTCAGATGACATGGAGTATGGGATGCACGGACAGAGAACAAAGACAGAGACCATCCTCCAGCACGTTGAGTAAAATAGAGAAAAAGAATGCCAAGATAAAGGCAAGAACCTAGTGTTTAACATGGAGGCGTTAACCACCAGTATTTCCAAGTGAGAGCTCAATTGGTCCACACTCAAACGTAGGGCACGCGCAACCCCGGTAATTGACCTGTGTACAAGGAAGGCTGAGTTCTCACACTTCCGCTTCCGCAAACTCTTCCGCACGACATCTCTCACCGCACCCACGGTAACTCCTGCCCTGGTCATGCTGTGCACAGGACAGGTATAGTCAATGTCCAGTTCAACTAAAATGGTGGTTGAAAGACTCCTTTTTCCGGCACTTTTAATCTGGGGGTCAGACAGGTTTAATGTTCATACTGTGGCCCAGGACAGGGACAGTATATGTCCAGTTCAACTAAAATGGTGGTTGAAAGACTCCTTTTCCGGCACTTTTTAATCTGGGGGTCAGACAGGTTTAATGGTCATACTGCGGTCCAGGACAGGTATAGTCAATGTCCAGTACAACTACAATGGTGGTTGTATGACTCCTTTTCCGGCACTTTTTAATCTGTCGGTCAGACAGGTTTAATGGTCTTACTGCGGTCCAGGACAGGTATAGTCAATGTCCAGTTCAACTAAAATGGTGGTTGAAAAACTCCTTTTTCCGGCACTTTTTAATCTGTGGGTCAGACAGGTTTAATGGTCATTACTGCGGTCAGGACAGTCTAGTCAATGTCCAGTTCAACTAAAATGGTGGTTGAAAGACTCCTTTTCCGGCACTTTTTAATCTGGGGTCAGACAGGTTTAAGGTCATGCTGCGGTCCAGGACAGGTATATGTCAATGTCCAGTTCAACTAAAATGGTGGTTGAAAGACTCCTTTTTTCCGGCACTTTTTAATCTGGGGTCATGCAGGTTTGGGGCTATGCTGTGGCCAGGACAGGATAGTCAATGTCCAGTGATCAACTAAAATGGTGGTTGAAAGACTCCTTTTTCCGGCACTTTTTAATCTGTGGGTCAGCAGGTTTGGGCTCATGCTGCGTGTCCAGGTCAGGGTTAGTCAATGTCCAGTCAACTAAAATGTGGTTGAAAGACTCCTTTTTCCGGCATTTTTTAATGTGGGGTCAGCAGGTTTGGGCTCATGCTGCGTTCCAGGACAGGGTTTCAATGTCCAGTTCAAGTAAAATGATGGTTCAATAAACTGCCTTCTGGCACTTTTTAATTGTGGGTGATCAGGTTTAAGGGTCATGCTGTGGTACAAGACAGGGATAGTGAATGGTGTGTGACTTTTTTCTGTGGCTTTTATAGCCTAAGTGTTGTGCCTAAGATGTAGCAGGTATCCATTTGACTGTTGTGGCTGTTAATTCCAGCTTCTCCAGCCCTGTTTGGGTGTAAGAATGAAGGTGTTGTTGCTCTCCCATAGACTTTAATGGTCATCGCTCATAATCGACTGCTCACTATCGAAAAACCTTATCGATGGTGGCCGACTATCGACTATCGCCCAATGTCGATAGTCAACGTAATCGCTCAACACTAATTGTGAGTACCAACAGGGATGGAGGGATATAGTATATACAGCATTGTGAAGACACTAGTTTTTAAGCCTGGAAATCTTGCCTCGCATATATTGAGATATGTTGAGGTAAGAAAGGATATATCTATTTAATATATAATATGTGTAGTATGTAGACAATGCTTACTGAAATACAGTGAACATCCTAGATGTAGGTTGCTTGAATATTTTTGTCAACATATCAACTAATAGCTAATGTTATGATTTTTAAAGGATGCAGTCTGGCCATGTGAATTTTTTAGAGAGTATAAGGCAGGCATCCTCAAACTGCGGGCCTCCAGCTGTTGGGAAACTACAACTCCCATCATGCCCACTGTTATAGATTATATAACTGCATGATGGGAGTTGTAATTTCCCAACAGCTGGAGGCCCGCAGTTTGAGGATGCCTGGTATAAGGCATCAGTAATTTTTTTTATTTTTTTTTTTTAATTTAGGGCAGCCTAAATTATTTAAAAGTATTGGTGTGACCATTAGTCTGTAATTCAGTATTGTGCACTACACAGAACCATGTGACTAGCACCCCAAGTTTTCTTGGCTTGTTTTAGTACAATCGTTCTTCCAGGTAACAACACAAGTTACTTCCACCAGGATGGTATCATGTGACATATATCATATTTCAACATGGATGAAATTCAGTCTTTCTTTTGATCTAAAAAGGAAAGTGTATTGGAACAAGTCAAGTCACAAGGAACAAGTCACTTGTAAACCTGCAGGACAATATTTGGCAAAATATAGATCAGGATATGCTGGTATGCAACTTCCTAATCATAGAGTGTTGTGTTCAAGCATCCTTGCATGCAAACAGAGTACATTTCCAACATGTATTGTACCATTATTTTGATTGCCATATAATAAGGTATATGTAGTTTAATTTTCATCATAACACGTTTAATAGTTTTGAAGTAATTATTTTTCGGGTATTAAAAAGAGTAGGGCATCTGGTATCAGTAAGAATGACTTTTTGTGTAATTAAGAAAAGGTGATCCTTTTTTTCCTGGGATTTATTTTCTAAATTATATTCACTAATGTAAATAGGATAAATGTACAGCAAGGTAACACATAATAAAAATAATGCCAAGGCTGATTTATTTTATGAAATCACTGCATAAATCATTATAAATATTAATGAGGATTTTCTAAAATAATAGATTGCTCAAAATATATATGTAGGGAAATTGTAGACATGGATGGATTTCATTAATTCACAATTTTAATTCCTTACATTTAAGTACATATTAATACTTTTTGTAGTATTGCAATAATAGAATGTATAATTTGTATTACCTGCACAACTTTCTGAGCCTGGATATCAACAAGTATAACTCTATTTAGCATAGGCTGAGCTGCATATATAAATTTATCCTTCACTATAACAGCAGATGCCCAAACACATCCCTGTGTTTCTTGGCCTTCTAATTGTGGGCAAACTTCATCCTGGGAAAGAAAAAGACAAAATAATGATTAATAATAAAAAAAAAGCATTCAAAATGTGTAAACTTTTGTATGAGTGGACCAGGGCTTCTGAAAATAGGGTAGTTTGGTAGATCTATAGTAATAGCGAAACGTATTATGATTAGAGATGGGCGAATTGATTCCAACGAAGTGGAATTCGTTTAGAATTTCAGGAAAACTTCGGTTCTGAACGAAGTCAAAGTTTGGGGGACTTCGATGAACGAAGTGTGCTTTTGATTGATAAAATGGCTGCGAGCACATGGCGCTACATGGGGCAAAGCACTCTGGGAGGAAGAAGGGCATAGCCTGCATGACATGTGCAGAGATGAAGCCAATCAGAGACCGGCGGGATTCTGTGACATCACCGCACTATATAAGTCCGGGCGTGACGCTGGGAGCTCATACTGCTCTCACTGTACTGATCAGGGAAGGTGCTGCCATGGCTGATTGTTCCTGAAGAACTGATTTTTATACAGCGATTTTTGTGGGGTGTCTCAGCTTGTCTCAGAGACTGCTTCTCTTAACGTTCTATTTCTGATTTTTTTGGGTATTGGATCTGAAATCCAGTGTGCGTCCACTGCAGCTGCATATACATTTAAATCCTATCTGCTCACAGCACATTGAATATCCAAGGGGGATCTAAGCCAGTTCCTGTTGTATTCATTTAAAGAAACAGCGTTTTTACAATACAAATACCACTTCATTTTTGGCTGCTCAATTCTTTGGCGCAATTTACATCCAGGGGTTAATTAAGCGTTGTTATTCAGCTGTAGTGACTCCAAGAAACTGTCATTTTCAACGGCAAAATATATACATTTTTCCTGTAGCATAATTCACAAGCGAAGGTTAATTACAATTTTATCTCTTGTTGTGTAGCATAAAAAACACGCCATTGTAACACGCTACAAAGCTACTAGTTTGTGGTGGCTCAATTGTTTGGCGCAATTTACATCCAGGGGTTAATTAAGCGTTGCTTTTCAGCTGTGGTGATCCCAAGAAACCGTCATTTTCAACGCCAAAATATATAAATTTTTCCTGTAGCATAATTCACAAGCAAAGGTTAATTACAATTTTATCTCTTGTTGTGTGGCGTAAAAAACACTGCATTGTAACACGCTACAAAGCTACTAGTTTGTGGTGGCTCAATTCTTTGGCGCATTTTTACATCCGGGGTTAATTAAGCGTTGTTTTTCAGCTGTGGTGATCCCAAGAAACCGTCATTTTCAACGCCAAAATATATACATTTTTCCTGTAGCATAATTCACAAGCGAAGGTTAATTACAATTTTATCTCTTGTTGTGTAGCGTAAAAAACACCGCATTGTAACACGCTACAAAGCTACTAGTTTGTGGTGGCTCAATTGTTTGGCGCAATTTACATCCAGGGGTTAATTAAGCGTTGTTTTTCAGCTGTGGTGATCCCAAGAAACCGTCATTTTCAACGCCAAAATATATACATTTTTTCCTGTAGCATAATTCACAAGCAAAGGTTAATTACAATTTTATCTCTTGTTGTGTGGCGTAAAAAACACCGCATTGTAACACGCTACAAAGCTACTAGTTTGTGGTGGCTCAATTCTTTGCCGCAATTTACATCCAGGGGTTAATTAAGCGTTGTTTTTCAGCTGTGGTGATCCCAAGAAACCGTCATTTTCAACACCAAAATATATAAATTTTTCCTGTAGCATAATTCACAAGCGAAGGTTAATTACAATTTTATCTCTTGTTGTGTAGCGTAAAAAACATGCCATTGTAACACGCTACAAAGCTACTAGTTTGTGGTGGCTCAATTGTTTGGCGCAATTTACATCCAGGGGTTAATTAAGCGTTGTTTTTCAGCTGTGGTGATCCCAAGAAACCGTCATTTTCAACGCCAAAATATATAAATTTTTCCTGTAGCATAATTCACAAGCACTCTCGCTCCCCTCCAATCCATTCTCAACTCTGCTGCCCGTCTGATTCACCTCTCTCCTCGCTACTCCTCTGCCTCTCCCCTCTGCCAATCCCTACACTGGCTTCCCATTGCCCAGCGCATTCATTTCAAGTTACTGACCCTGACCTACAAGGCTCTCCATAACCTCTCCCCTCCATACATCTCTGCCTTAATCTCCAGATACTCACCCTCACGCAACCTCCGCTCCTCTCAGGACCTTCTTCTCCACTCTCCTCTTGTCACCTCCTCACACAACCGTCTCCAGATTTCTCTCGTGCCTCCCCCATACTCTGGAACTTGCTGCCCCAACACCTCAGACTCTCCCCAACTTTCACCAGCTTCAAAAGCAATCTGAAAACCCTGAAAACCCACCTCTTCAGGATTGCCTATGACCTAGAATAACCCCGCTGTCACTACACCCCACGAACATGTCTGCCCCTACCTTCTGTCTCTTTCCCCCTTCCTTGTAGATTGTAAGCCTTCGCGGGCAGGGCCTGCTCTCCCTCTGTACCTGTTGTTAGTCAGAGATTGTCACTACTGTAAATGTTTGACTTATGTTATGTATGTAACCCCCTGAATGTACAGCGCCAGGGAATTAATGGCGCTATAAAATAAATAATAATAATAATAAATTAAAATTTTATCTCTTGTTGTGTGGCGTAAAAAACACCGCATTGTAACACGCTACAAAGCTACTAGTTTGTGGTGGCTCAATTCTTTGGCGCAATTTACATCCAGGGGTTAATTAAGTGTTTTTTTTCAGCTGGGGTGACTCAAAGAAACCGTCTTTTTCCCACCGCCAAAATAAATATATTTTTCCTGTAGCCAAATTTTCACAAGCAAAGGTTAATTACAATTTTATCTCTTGTTGTGTGGCGTAGAAAACACGAAATTTGTAACACGCTACAAAGCTAGTAGTTTGTGGTTGCTCAATTCTTTTGCGCAATTTACATCCAGGGGTTAATTAAGCGTTGTTCTGCGGTGTACTCAGTAAAAGAAACTTTGTATTTCACCGCCAAGAAGAAATTCGTAGCATAATTCATATCTGAAGGTTAATTAAGCCTGTTTGTGCTTTATATTCATTAAAATACACAGAGTTTTTAAACGGCATATACAAGTCAATTTTTCCAGCCCATTTGGGAGCGAAATTTTATATCCAAGGGTTACCAAGCTTGTTACTGGTTCATTTGGCATCAAATACAGGGTGGTATTTATCATATACAGTTTATCTTCATCAAAACAGTGTCTGTACATTTTAGAACAAACATATGTCCCCCCCCCCCCCCCCCGCCCCCCCCCCCCCCCCCCCCCCCCCGACAGAGAGGTGGCAGGCTCTTCACCTGTGAGTGGCAGTGGCACAAACATTCCGGGCCCCAGGTCGCAGCACAGCAAGGGGACGTCGCAGCAGGGGTCACTCGATGAGGCCACAACTGCCGCTGTCATCTAGCGGCCATGTACTGACTAACCAACCCAAGGGTTCTTGATTGGTTGACTAGGTCATCCACTTCCTCCCAGATGACATCTGACAACCCCAGCCAAGAGTCGGTGGGAACGTCAGACACAACCTTAGTTGGCATGGCCCGGGAGCGGGTCTGCGGCCCTAAACCTGTCCTCAACCCGCCTCTGTCCCATCCGGTTCCCTCAGCCAGAGATCTACTATGTGGTCTGGGCTCAGCGCCACTATATAGCAAGGATGAACAATTTGAGGAGGGCAGTCAGCAGCTACTTGGCAGCGAAGAAATGGGGCCAATATCCTCTGCTTCTTGCAGTAGGCGGCAAAGTATAGATGTTGAGAGTGGCATGGGAGGTCATGTTGTGACGGGTCACCTCTGCATACCAAGACCGGTGATGAGGACAGCAGTGACGATGAAACACAAATAGTGATGATGTAGCCGACCGCACTTGGGAGCCGGGTGAGGCAAGGGCTTCATCATCGTCAGGAGAAGAGGGCGTCAGCTTGCGCGTCAGGCAGCGGCGCAGCCAGCAAATGGGTCATGTGGCCGTGAGCCCAGCAGGATACCCAGCAGTGTGAGGTCGGGAGCCAATCGGCCACGGGGTAAAAAACCCGCTTCGCACTTCCAAGAAAGTAGCTGCACAGGGGCTCAGTGATGCAGAAGCGTAAGTAGTCACTCATTGCGTAGCGTTGGCGGTAAAATCCTATACTTGTCGGTTTGTCAGTTCTTTGCTAAGACACCGGAGGATCCGAATATGGGTATATGTAGAATCTGTAAGCAGAAAGGAAGCGTGGCCAGGGAGCTAACGGTGGCGTCACGGCCCTGGCCTCAACACATGCAGCGTCACCACCCCGTGGCCTGGGAGAAACGTGGCTCAGATGTGATGGTCCATCCTGCCACGCAGCAAACAGCAGCAGCAGCAGCGTCCAGTGGCACGTATGCCATTGCAGCCAGTCAAAGCTCCACCACCTCTCCAGAAGGGATCTGTTTCTCTTTGACATCATCTCCCGGTCCAGATGCTACTGCTCCTCGCTAATCATGGCGCCATCAGTCGTTCAGCGAGACGATTGCAAAGAGACATCAGTATGCGTCCAACCCATCCTAAGGGTGCAGCAGCTGACCGTGCTCCTGTCCAAGTTGTTGGTATTTGCAGTCCCTCCCTTTCCAAATGGGGACTCTGCACCGCTCAGAGAACTAATGGCTTGTGCCGACCCGAGATGGAGAGTTTCCAAAGGGCCGTAATTTCTTTTCCAAAAAAGGCAGTACCAGCACTTCATAAATATGTAGAACAGAAGGTGGGCCATCCTTGAGCTTATCGGTTTGTTCCAAGGTGAAACGGCAGCGCGGACGTCTGGAGCTGTAATTTACGGTCCAGGGCCAGTACATGCCCTTTTACGGCCCACTGGGTGAATGTGCTACCGGCCCAGGCACACCAACAACTTGGACAGGAGACGCCACTTTCTTCTCCACGTTGTCAAACTGCGGCTCCTGCGCCAATGTCCGCCTCCTCCTCCACCAGTACCACCATCTCAGCCTCCCCAAGTACTGCTCCATCATACCACATGTGTAGGGCACAGCGGTGTCACGCAGTTCTACACCTGGCTTGCCTCGGCGAACGAAGTCACACAGGGAGGAACTGCTCCGCGTCATGCACAAGAAATCAAATGTGTGGCTTTCTCCGCACCAACTGCAAATGGGAAAACATGGTGACGGAAAATGGGAGGAACAATGGTGTCCGCGCTGCACCGAGGAGGGATGGTCCATGCACCCTGCATGGCGCACGGTTCAATCTGGTTGTGAAAAGGTTCCTGAAGTCTTTCCACCGATCTTCAAAACATTCTGAAAATGGCCAGGAAACTGTGCATGCACTTATCCATTCATACAAAACCAGGAACACCCTCCTCGAGTTGCAGCGGCAGAACGGCCTCCCCCAACACACTCGGATATGCGGTTTTCCACCCGTTGGAATTCCACCCTGCACATGTTGGACCGACTTAATGAACAGAGAAAGGCAATTAACGATTTTTTGATGATCCAGGCAGACGAAGTATTCCCCTGTGTAACTTTGATGTCAGCCAGTGGCAGCTAAAGCGGCACCTGCCATTTGTTGAGGCCATCGAGGAGGCGACGTTATTTGTCAGTCGCCAGGACTACGGATGAAATAACGTCATTCCACTGCTTCATGTCCTGGAACAGATGCTGAAAAATCTGTACTGGGCAGGGGACTGGAGACGTGGCGACTACATCTTGAGGCCACATGAGTCCGGTGGGGACTGAAATGGAGGAGGAGGAGGAGGGGGACATTGGAGCAGAAGCATTGTCTGGTGAAATGAGTGGATTTTCTACCCAGGTGACAAGAGAGGAGGAGCAGGAGCAGCTGGAGGCACAGATGGAGATGAGGAAGACGAGGCAGATGACCCGCAAGCACCGTGGCAGTATACAGTGGAAATGGAGCAGGGAGCCCCTCGGAGTCACTTGTGCAGATGGCCCGCACATGCTTATTTGCCTGACTAGTGACATCCGAATAGAAAGCATCCGGCAGAGGGAAGAATTCAGCCTCTCCACCCTTTTGGGAAACCCTCGCTACAGGTCCAAAATGGGAGCCTTTTTCCCAGCTATTGAGAGGGAGGACAAACTCAAATACTCTATGGAAATCCTCCTTAGTCAGTTGGCCGCTGCCCATGTGCGGCATCGTCCCTCCTCTAACAGGTCTGACCGGGGGGTTTCTTCAGCGCTCACGTACTACTCCCGCGGCTGGCCGGGGAAGGTGGGGGGGGTCGGAGCAGTACCAGCTCCATCAGCAGCAACCTAAGTCTGGATCACTGATGAGCAGCTTCCTTCACCCGACTATGTGGAGGGCAGCGCCAGCAGCAGCAGGACCTGGAGCAGACCCTGAACCAACAGGTGGTGGCCTATTTGGGGAAAGCACTCTGCCACCCCAGTTAGAAGATCCAATGGACTACTGGGCAGCCAAACTGGATGTGGGGCCGCAACTTCCCGAGTTTGCATGGAAAAAGCTGCCCCTGCCCGGCTGGTAGTGTGGCATCAGAGCGGGTGTTCAGTGCGGCGGGGGCCATCGTTACCCCAAGGAGAACCCGCTTGTCCACGGGAAATGTGGACAAGCCACCCGCCTGATGCCACACATCTGCTGACAGTTTCTCCATCTGCCACCAACCATCTTTACCAGGGACTGGTATTGCCACCCACCTCCACACTCTGTCATTGTGCCACTGTCTGACCTCATGCCGCTGCTGTGGCTGCTGCCGTGACCTCCACACTGTGACATTGTGCCACTCTCTGACCTCATGCTGTTGCTCCTGCTGCCGTCACCTCCACTCTCTGTCATTGTGCCACTCTGTGGCCTACTCCAGTTTGTGCCCCCTCCAGAAGGTGATTGTGCCCCTTGCTGACCTATGCTGCTGCTGTGACTGCTGCCTTTGACCTAAAACACTGTGTCATTGTGCCACTCTTGGGGCCTATTCCTTTTTTTTTGCCACCTCCAGAATGTCATTGTGCCACTGTCTGACCTCATTGCGGGCTGCCGCCGTCACCTCCACTCTCTGTCACTGTGCCACTCTGTTGCCTACTACTGTTTTGCCACCTCCAGAATGTCATTGTGCCACTGTCTGACCTCATGCTGCTGCTGCCGTGACCTGCACACTTTGTCATTGTGCCACTGTCTGACCTCATGCTGCTACTGTGGCTGCTGCCGTGACCTCCACACTGTGTCATTGTCCCACTCTGTGGCTACTCCTGTTTTTGCCACCTCCAAATGTCATTGTGCCACTGACTGACCTCATGCTGCTGCTGTGGCTGCTGCCGTGACCTACACACTGTGTAAATTGTGCCACTGCCCTGCCCTCATGCTGCTGCTGTGGCTGCTGCCGTGACCTACCACTGTGTCATTGTGCCACTGTCTGACCTCATGCTGCTGCTTTTGGTTTGCGCCGTGACCCCCCACACTGGTCTTGTCCCACTCTGTGGCCTACTCCTGTTTTTGCCACCTCCAGAATGTCATTGTGTCACTGCCTGACCTCAAGCTGCTGCTGTGGCTGCTGCCCTGACCTACACACTGTGACATTGTGCCACTCTCTGACCTCATGCTGTTGCTCCTGCTGCCGTCACCCCACTCTCTGTCATTGTGCCACTCTGTGGCCTACTCCAGTTTTTGCCACCTCCAGAATGTGAGTGTGCCCCTGACTGTCCTCATGCTGCTGCTGGGGGCTGCTCCCGTGACCTAGACACTGTGTAAATTGTGCCACCTGGGGCCCTTTTCCCTGTTTTTTCCCACCTCCAGAATGTCATTGTGCCACTGTCTAAACCTATGCTGCTGCCGCCGTTACTTCCACTCTGTTTCATTGTGCAACTCTGTGGCCTACTACTGTTTTGCCACCTCCAGAATGTCATTGTGCCACTGTCTGACCTCATGCTGCTGCTGCTGCTGCCGTGACCTGCACACTTTGTCATTGTGCCACTGTCTGACCTCATGCTGCTGCTGTGGCTGCTGCCGTGACCTCCACACTGTGTCATTGTCCCACTCTGTGGCCTACTCCTGTTTTTGCCACCTCCAGAATGTCATTGTGCCACTGACTGACCTCATGCTGCTGCTGTGGCTGCTGCCGTGACCTACACACTGTGTCATTGTGCCACTGTCTGACCTCATGCTGCTCCTGTAGCTGCTGCCGTGACCTACACACTGTGTCATTGTGCCACTGTGTGACCCATGCTGCTGCTGGGGCTGCTGCCGTGACCTCCACACTGTGTTATTGTCCTACTCTGTGGCCTACTCCTGTTTTTGCCACCTCCAGATGTCATTGTGTCACTGCCTGACCTCATGCTGCTGCTGTGGCTGCTGCCGTGACCTACACAATGTGTCATTGTGCCATTGTCTGACCTCATGCTGCTGCTGTGGCTGCTGCCGTGACCTACACACTATGTCATTGTGCCACTGTCTGACCTCATGCTGATGCCGTGACCTACACACTATGTCATTGTGACACTGTCTTACCTCATGCTGCTGCTGCAGTGACCTCCACACTGTGTCATTGTGCCACTCTGTGGCCTATTCCTGTTTTTGCCACCTCCAGAATGTCATTGTGCCACTTTCTGACCTCATGCTGCTGTGGCTGCCGCCGTCACCTCCACACTCTGTCACTAATGTTGCCACCTGAGCTCTCAGCTTGTTTTTTTCCAGCTTCTCAGGCATGACTTTATCAGGCAACATTCCCGCTTCAGTTTTTTGGTCAGTTTTGCCCTTAAGTGCCCAGGGAATTTTAGAGTGAAGCGATTCTAAGAGCGCGGCAGTCATGTGCGTGTCAACTAAAACACAACATTGTATGAAGACCAAACCAAAGCTCCCTCTGCATAATTAAGCATGGCACCCAAAGTTCACAGCACCCTGCAGGCTCTGTGCAGCCTGGAAAAAAGCTTTTTTAAAAATGATTCGTCCCGAAGTAATTCGGGAAAGAAGTTTTTTTTTTTTTGCCGAGAAATTCGGCGAAGTGAACGAAACGAATTTCGGGAAATTCGCCCATCTCTAATTATGATCCATGCTACATAAACTAAGCTTTTAGCAGATTTTACATTTTTTAGCAGATTTTGCAGATTTCATATTATACAGTTCTTGAATGCTATGGACACCATTATATGTATTTTATTTAATAAAACATATTTATGGATTTCATCAAAAAAATTTGATCTTTTTGTCTTCTGCAGCTCCTATGTTTTACAACAGAATACAAACTGCTGTATGCCATTCATTCATTATCTCTTTACTCTCCTGAATGCTCATAAATACTGACATCTTTACTGTAAAAATAATAACTGACTGTGTAAGATTTAAATGGCATCAAGCAGCTTGTGTAACGGACCTGGGTTGTGGATCCACTGAGCCACTGCAAGCGATGGTGGAAGCCACACCAGGGAGCGGAGTCTAAGTGGAACCCGGTGTTCACCAGAGCCCGCCGCAAAGCGGGATGGACTTGCTGCGGCGGAATTCCACCAGGTCGCTACCCCTGATGTGACTTGCTTGCGGTGGTAGCCAAGGAATAGCGCGGTACAGAATCGGCAGGCAAACTCGTAGTCAGGGACGGGTCGGAAGGTCGGGGCAGGCAGCAATGGTTCGTGGTCGGAGAACGTAAGCCGGTGGGACTGGTACACAGGACAGACAACCGGAACGTAGAAAGGGCTTCCTCGCATAGGTATGGGCTCTATGGAATCGGCGAGGGCCAGGAAGAGGTGGAGCGTATATATATGGACAGCGGCAGGTGTTTTCAATTATGGGCGCGCTGGCCCTTTAAATCTGCGAGAGCCGGCGCGCGCGTGCCCTACGGGGCCGGGGCGCGCGCACCGGCCGCGCACACAGTCCGGAGCAGGGTCAGGTGAGGAGGAAGACTTCCTGGGACGGGGGTGCACACGAGACGCGGCGCTGCCCGCACTCGGTGCGGCCCGCGTTAACGGCCAGCGAGTGCGCCTGCAACCCGGACCCCGGGCTGCAGCGCCACTCATGACAGTACCCCCCCCCCTTAGGTCTCCCCCTTCTTTTGCCCTGAAGAAATCTCTGGAGTAAGTTTCGGTCCATGATGTTCTCCTCCGGCTCCCACGATCTTTCCTCGGGACCGAACCCCTTCCAATCAATAAGAAAGTAACGTTTCCCCTTGGTCGTCTTCATAGCCAGAATTTCCTTCACGGCAAAGACGTCCGGGGCATCGGCCACCGGGGTAGGGGGAGACACCCTCCGAACGTACCTGTTCAAGATGACTGGCTTTAGCAGGGAAACGCAGGAGTTCGGAATACGCATCGAGGGGGGAAGCCGGAGCTTGTAGGCCACCGGTTGAATCTTCTCAGGACTTCAAAAGGCCAAGAACCGGGGACCCAGTTTGTAGGACGGAATCCTTAGACGAACATATTTTGGAGGACAACCAGACCTTATCCCCAGGCTTTAACGAGGGCGGAGTCCTCCTGTGTTTAAACTGCCTGGAGCTTCACCCGAGCCGAGCCCGGAGCAACGATTGCTGCGAATTGTCCCAAAAAGACTTCAGGTCATGGATCAGGGAGTCCACCGCAGGAACGTCCGCACCGATGACACGGGAGGGGCGGGCGGGGATGTAGTCCATACACCACGAAAAACGGGGAAGCACCCGTAGAATCAGAGTCCCAAAGGAATTGGGGGGCGAATTCGGCCCAGGGTAACAACCTGCCCAATCGTCTTGCTTTGGGGCCCAGACGAAATGACGTAGGTAGTTCCCAAGAACTGGTTAGTTCTTTCTACCTGCCCGTTTGACTGCGGGTGGTAAGCGGAGGAGAAGTCCAAATCCACTTTGGCTGAGAACAGAGAGACCCCCCAAATCGGGAGACGAATTGAAAGTCCGTGATCGGCACAATGTGTCGAGGAAGGCCATGCAGGCGGAAGACATGCAGGAAGAAGAGGGTCGCCAGACAAGGTGCTGACGGAAGTCCAGGCAAAGGTACAAAATGCGCCATCTTAGAAAAGCGATCGGCGATGACCCAGATGACAGTTTTTACCGCCGACGGCGGAGATCCGTGATAAAGTCCATGGAAATCTGGGACCATGGACGGGCCAGAAGGGCAGAGGAAGAGCAGTCCCTGCCGGCTAGGTTGAGGTGTCTTGTTGCGACCACACGAAAAGCATGAAGCCACAAAAACCTTCAAAATCTTGATTTGGTCGGGCCACCGTAATACCGACCAATAAGCAGTGCCGTCTTCCGAGCTCCCGGGTGGCCGGCAACCGAGAGCCCTGACCCCATCTCAGGATTCTCCTCCGAAGAGATGGACGCACATAGGACTTGCCCGGAGGTACCTGCCGAAATCTACAGGAGCCAAGGTGACCAGACGGTTGGGAGGAATGATGTGAGCAGGTGGGGAGTCCTCCCCTAGCACGTCCGACGCCCGAGACAGAGCATCGGCTTTGACGTTCTTCTCGGCTGGGCGGAAATGAATCGTGAAATCGAAGCGCGAGAAGAAGAGGAAACCCCAAAGAGCCTGCCGGGGATTAAGGCGCTGAGCCGTCTGGAGGTACACAAGATTCTTGTGGTCCGAGTAATAGTAACTGGGTGTCGGGCCCCTTCAAGCAGATGACGCCACTTCTCAAAGGGCCAATTTAATGGCCAACAGCTCACGGTCACCTATGGGAAATTCTTCTCCGCAGGAGAGAACGTTTTCGAGAGAACCCGCACGTGACCAACTTGCCCTTGGAATCCCTCTGAGAGAGCACCGCCCCTGCTCCAACGGATGATGGGGTCCACCTCCAGAAAAAACGGGTTCACTACATCCGGACGAGACAAAACGGAAGCCGATGCAAAGGGGCCCCCTTGAGCCGGGCGAAGGCATCTTTTAGCCCTTGTGGCCACAACCCGGGTTGCCAGACTTCTTAGTAACGGCCACAATGGGAGCCACTAGCGTCGAAAAAGTGTGGGATAAACTGACGGTAATAATTTGCAAAGTCGAGGAACCGTTGAAATCGCCCGAAGGCCCGTTGGACGAGGCCACTGCAGAACGGCCGACTGCTTGGCTGGATCCATTTGAATCCTTGGCGGAAACAATATAACCCGGGGGAAGGGCAGGCTGGATTGGTGAAATTGGCATTTCTCCAATTTGGCGAAGAGGCGATTCTCCCGAAGGCGTCTAAGGACCTGGTGCACATGGAGACGGTGGGACTTGAGATCGGGCGAAAAAATCAATATGTTGTCCAGATACACGACCACGCATACATATAAGAGATCCCTGAAGATGTCGTTAACGAACCCCTGAAACACCGCAGGGGCGTTAAAAGAACCGAAGGGCATAAAATAGGTATTCGAAATGCCCGTCCCGCGGTGAATGCCATCTTTCCCCTCGTCACCTTCTCGGACCGGATAAGGTTATAGGCCCCTCGTAAGTCCAGTTTGGTGAAAATCCTAGCCCCTCGAAGTCGGTCGAAAAGCTCCGAGATAAGCGGCAGTGGGTAGCGGTTTTTCACCGTAATCTTATTCAGACCGCGGTAGTCGATGCAGGCGAAGTGAGCCCAACCCTTCTTCTCCACAAAGAAGAAGCCTGCTCCAGCTGGTTTAAGAGGACTTGCGGATAAAGCCTTTCTTGAGGGTTCTCCTGAATGTAGTCTGACATGGCCTTTGGGCTCGGGGACCGACAGTGGGTAGAACTTTGCCCCGAGGGGTGGTCGTGCCAGGCAACAGGTCTATAGGCAATCGTAGGACGGTGAGGTGGCAAGGAGTCAGCCTGTTTTTTCGGAGAACACATGGAGAGGTCTTTGGGAAATCTGCAGGTAACCCAGGCAAGGGCTTCTTGGGCGCAGGCGGAGAAGTGGGATGCACCGGGCGCGGTGTGGACAGACAACGATGCTGGCAGTCCTGTCCCCATCGTGTAACTTCGCCCGTCTTCCAGTCCAAGACCGGGGTGTGGCATTACAGCCAGGTAACCCCAACAGGATAGCAGACGAAGAAAAGGGGTAATACGTAGAACACGATTCCCCTCGCCATGGAGGGCCCCTACATGCATAGTAACGGGCTCCGTACAGTACTGGATGGTATCGCGCAGGACCTCCCCACTTACTGAAGAGATCGCCAGAGGCTTATCGAGGCGAACGGTGGGAAGATGAAGCTTCGACACCAGGGCGACATCCATAAAATTTCCCGCCGAGCCGGAGTCCAAGAAGGCAGAGGCTTGAATTTTCACTCCCGAACTAGAAGTGATCTGCACCGGCATGGTCAGATGTGGAGAGGAACTGTGCACACCCAGGGACGCCTCTCCCACGTGCCCTAGGTGCGAGCGTTTCCCTGGCGCGGACGAAGCGGACAGTCCCTCAAGAAGTGCTCTGGACTAGCACAGTACAGGCATAGGTTTTCGGTGCGGCGTCGGGCACGCTCTTGTACTGAGAGTAACGCGCGGTCGACCTGCATGGGCTCCTCGATAGCTGAGGTGGCGGTACCGGAGGTTTCTGGAATACCGGAGCCAAACGCGGGAAGCGACGAGGTCGAGCAAGAGTCGCGTTCCTGGCGGAGCTCTTCTTCTCTCTCTCTTGACAAGTCTTAGCGTGGTCTTGTGTATCCCGTATGCCTCTTCTCTATGGAGACAAGTTGCTGAATAAAGTAAGGTTTTTACTCTATTACCTTTGGTGAGTGCCGTGAAGTTTTCTACTCTGCAAATAGTACCAAATAATAGTCTGACAATTCCTTTTTTAGAGAAAACCTTCAGCAGTGTCCTCATAATTAGTGTTGAGCGATTTTTATCGACAAAGTTGAAATCGGCAAGGTTTTTATGGTGATCGAAATTCCAGATCATGCGATAATTAAGGTTAAAATCTGTGCATCATCTATTAAGATCGCGGCTTTTTCGGCGCTTCCTGTAATTTTGGCGGCCAGCAAATCAGATTACAGAATAGAGCAGGGTGAGATGTGTGTGCGACGTCATGACTGGGATGTGTATGGTTTGTGATTGGCTGGAAAAATCACATGACCTCGTTTTAACATAGAACAGCGTTTCCTGTTTCAGCCTCAGTGTCTCTCACGTCTCATAGGGAAAGGACCTGCGCTCTGTCTGTGGCCAAACAGCTCAGCGAAATTAGTCTATTTCTGCACAGAGAAACCTCTACTATTAGCTGTGATCCTTCCAATTTAGTTAGATTAGAGATTTGAAGATTTTATGTAGTTAGCTAGAGAATTTTAAAGCCGCATCTACCACGGTAAATTCACGGCGGTGGGAGCGGGGGGGGGGGCCCGCGGGCGAACACAGACAAGCTCTATCTATAAAGAACACTGGATAAAGTTCACCAGACTTAGTGTAGACATTGTAGTGGAATATCTTTATTATTAACAGTTTGCTATTGAAATATTTCCTGGATATTGGGCAGCCTGAACTTATATTGGATACACATCATTTCTAGTAACTGCAGGTCTCTTTGATAGCTGCAAAACTCCACTTTTATTATCAGTATACATTTCAGATAGGTGTTAATTTTCAATTTTACCCATTACACCTGTGACTGTTGATATATCCACCTTGCAGTTAAATTACAATCCAGCAATCTTGTAGTCAGCACAGGTTGTTTGTTGCCAAAAATACCGTGTATCGTACGAAAACATCACAGTTACGTGTTTTTTGACTTTTGCGCACCCAGCATTGTTCATTGACGCAGCATCTACGTAAATCTAAAACAGCAATTCTATATTCACCACAGGTGAATGAAAGGTGCAAAAAAATATCGTTTATTATACCAAAACATAAACAGTTACGTGTTTATTTGACTTTTGCACACCCAGCATTGTTCATTGACGCAAGCATCTACGAAATCTTAAAACAGCAATTCTATATTCACCACAGTGGGAAATTTAAAGGTTCTGTGACTTTTTAATAACCTAAGTGTGTTGCCTAAGATGTAGCACGTATCTATTTGACTGTTGTGGATGTTAATTTCAGCTTCTCCAGCCTTGTTTGGGTGTAATAATGAAGGTGTTATTGCTCTCCCATAGACTTTAATGGTCATCGCTCATAATCGACGCTCACTATCGAAAAACCTTATCGATAGCGGCCGACTATCGACTATCGCTCGATCTCGATAGCCAACGCAATCGCTTAACACTACTCATAATCAGCAAATGCAGGATTACACTGAAAGGTGACACAAATGTGTATAGGTAACACAGGATGCACCAATAAACTTTTGGGAAAATATTCAAAAGCCCCCCTTTTTCCTCCCCCCCCAAGTTTTTTCCCTTCTTAAGTCACAAAGCATACCTAGAAAACTATTCTTTAGAAATAAAAATATTTTTAGCACAAGTGTTAAGTGAAGTTTAGTATAAATTAAAAGTAGCAGATTAAAAGTGGTTTAAAATATACAAAATTATCCCAAAGAAGGGAAAATAAAAAGTTCCCAAAAAAAAGTTAAAAGGGTGGATGTCCAAAGAAGAAAAAGGGAAAAACATAAAAAACAGAAAGGGAAACCCAACTTCCCCCCCCAAAATGTTTACATATTTTTTGGGCCACATTTTTTTCCATGCACCCCCAAAATTTTTGCACTATATCTGATATTTACATGATTTATGGTATTACTCTCCCGAAATCTCGAACTCTTTCTTTGACCCTATACTAAATAATTACTTAGAACAAAGCTTTGGGATCGAACTGTTCTAAAAAAAGTTAATTTCCAGTTTAAATTTCCCAAAAAATTTTTTTGAACGGGAACAAAACCCCAAACAATTAACCCGGGTTCTTTTCGAGTAAAGTTCAATTTAACAACGCCTTTTTTCAGTTTTTTTTTTCCAGCGCCCTTTCTGCATTTTTTTCCCGCCCCCCCTCAATCACTTTTTTCCGCACCTTTGGTGCCCCATCCCAACCATTTGCGGAGAAAGGGAAAGGTAAAAAATTGATTGCTGAGGTGTGGGGGGTTTTTAATTGATTTGCAAAAAATTACATGCCCCTTTTAATATAAATTTCACTGTTTTTTTCAGTTTCATTCTAAAGTACTGTACAGACTGCTTTTATTTAAAGACCCCCTTTTTTTCCTCTCCATAGACATTAAATATTAGGGATTTTGGGTATTGCTGGCTGCATTTTTTCCCACCCCCAAAGGGGGTTTTTAGTTGTACATTTTCAGGGGTAAAATAATGCCTAACTCCCATATACATTGATAATATTATACAAATGCTTGGATTTGCTAAATCCCTTCTCAGGCCCCAAAAATTCCCGGGTTTTGCAGTTTTGGGGGTTCAGTTAATTGGGATAACACACCGGTCTCCAAAACTCCTCGTTTTCAAATGGGCTTTAGGCTCCCCTCCCGGGTGCAGGGGGCCCCTAGCAGCTGTTTTCCCGCTGCCCCCCCCTATAGCTAAAGGGCCCCCGTTTGCAACCTGGTCCCCCCATCCTTTTTAGCTAGCCATTGAAACGGGAAAGAAGTGTTTTTAGCCTCTCAATTTTTTTCCCGGGCCACCATTAAGGGCCCAAAATTTTTTCCCCAATTTTTTTTCCACTATCCAGTTTAAATGTCCCTGGATGGGAAATTCCCCCCCTTCTCCCCCACCTCTAAGGTATAAAAATTAACAGAACAAACCCTCCCAAAAGACTTTAATTTAGGTTCGAAATTCGAGTTCCCCAAAAGAACTTCGAACCGAACTCACAAAAATTTTAAGGTTCTAATTTTTAAAATAGGACTCTTTACAGTTTGCTCCACACTACTTATAACCACTTTTACAAAATGTTTGTATGTATTAAGAATTAAGAGCACCCTGATCAATTAGAAAGCACTGTGAGCAATATGAATAAATTCTTCCACATTTCTTTATATACTTCTTATACCAGCCTGACACCATCATCACCTATGCTGTTCCTCTTTCCCTTATGTAAGATATCTGACAAACTAGATATAGTCAAAGTACTCCCCTGCCCAATTTTTATATGAAAATTTTCCTATAAATCCCTATTACTTTTTAGCCAGTTTTGCAGAAGGGTTTCTTCTTTTTCCCCCCCTTTTGGATCCCCTTGGGTTTGGGCCCCTACAACCCCTGATTTTTTAAATCTTCTATTCTTTGTTGCAGTCAAATAATGGTTGATTTATTATCATCTTCATTAATATGACTAAAATTGTTGGACACTTATTTCAACAAAACATTTACTGTAAATTATATAAAAATGATGAATTACCTAAAGGAGAAATGCCCTTTTCCAAAATTTTAAGTCATACAATAAGAGTACCCCAAATTTTGACATTAAACCCACACCCCAGTAAAAAAAAGGCTCAAAAAAAAGGGGTCCCAAACAGCTTGCCCCACATCTCTCCAAAATTAAATTTCCCAAGGGGGTTCTGAGTACAGTGACGCAAAGTTTTACTGTACTTGGAACACCCTTAGAACAGAATGGAGAGTTGTGTACAAGCACAATTAAATCTCTGTTCTGAATGGAGATTTTTGGAGCTTTTTCCTGGGTTAGATAAAGTTCCAAGAGGTTTGACTTGCACCTATCACACATCAATGGCATGTCCTGAATGGAAACAAAGGGTTAAAGAATGGGATATGTTAAGATCTATGTATATTACAACGTCACACATATGGACCTTGTACAGCAACATGCAAGGCCCCACTTATACATGCATTTACTTTTTTTTTATTTCTTTATTATTAAGCAACACAGAGTATACAAAAGGAATTTGCAATATATCAAGTATTAGAGGTATGAGATCATTTGCCAGACACATTTTGCTTAGAAAAAATATGTTTACCCTACTCCGGGTTTTCCCAAATTTTTTTTTTTTTATTTCAAAAATATAAAAATAACCAAAAAAAAAAAACTAAACATTTTAAACCTATTTAAATTTTTGAAATTTTTTATAAGCAGCAGCCAGTTCCCTTTTTTGGGAGTTTTTAGCCTATATTAAAATAGTGATCAATCCTTCATGATTTATTAATTGTTTGGTTTTTACACCTAAAAAACTTTTAAAAAAATTTCTAAATTTTTTTATAAAAACAGGGCAATAATTTTTTTAATTTAAGGGTACATACCAGTTAAGGGCACATTTTTAAAGATCGCTTTTAAACTTTCAAATCGGGCAACCCCTTTGCTTATGGGAAGGGGTGAAGGCCAAAAAAAGGATTTTTAGTTGACTTTTTAGGGATATAAGGGGTGAAAAAGGCCCGTTTTGCAACTATTTATGCTGTTTAAGGGTTTAAATTCTGGGGAAATTTTTCAGATTTGCAAAAAAATTATTAATTTGGGGCCTACAGAACCCAAAAGTGGCAAGATTTTTGAAACTGTTTCAAAAATTTGGGGGAAAAAGTTTGGTTGGGGCCCGCTATAATAAAAGTGTATCGTGAGTGGACAAAAAGCATCACTGCGAATAAGTGACACTGACAAGCTACAGTGGAGCAGCTCAACATGAAAAAAAAAAAAACAATGGGGCCATCAGACATGTGTCTAAAACAATAGTTTAGTTAACCCTTTTTTTGCAAATTGGAATTTTGAAAACAGATGGGATGGCCCACTGAACTTATGTTATTGGAAATTGCCCTCTTAGAAAAAAAAACTTTTAATTTTTTAAAAGGGAAAGCGGGTTTTTGGAACCTCTTTTGAAATTTCCAAAAAGGGCTGCTTTCTCCAAAAAGTCTTCTGCTACATCAAAAATGCTTGGTTTATTGGGTATAAAGGGGAGAAATTTGAGAACCCCCTTTGCCACCATTTCTGGAAAAAGACAAGCTAGTGATGCAGGGTTTCATGAATAAAGGAAATATTTGTTGTGGGGGTTTTTTTGAGCACAAAATTTTCCATGTGGGAGAAAACTTTAACTGATTTTGGTATGAATCCATACTTACTATAAAGTAAAACTAACAATTTATTTTCTTTTCCCCTTTGGGGGATTTTTTTTCTCCCAAACAAGACCAAAGCGAGATGTTCCCCCCCAAAATAAAATGTTTTATTTTCCCCCCTAAAGATCTTGACCAAGACTTTCATGTAATATTCTGCCACTTTATTTCTTAGACCTGAACCAAATTAAACATCTGTGGGACTATTTTTTCATCAAGCTTGCTCTATGGGTCCTCAACCACACACCCCTTCTGCAACTGTGGGATCACTGCATAGACGGCTCCAAATCCCCCTGACTTTGGCTTAGTTTGTATAAAACCCTTTGGAATGTGCAACCCCGCAAGAAATTGGTGCTTTAAAATAAATAATAATAATAATAATAATAATAATAATAATAACCATAAAAACCCTCCCAGTAATCATCAAAATCTTCCCAGCCCGTCTAGCGGGTTTGGTTGCATATGGGGTTTTTCCCAAATTAGCTAGTGATCATAATAATTGACTCAACTGTGTATATACACACTTTATATATAATGTATTTCATATAGTTCAAAATAATTCCATACAATTAATGGCTATACTTGCTTTAACGTATAATTTTTTTTACGTTACTGAAAATAGCTCACAAAGGGGATACAAAACTCGTGTTTTCTATAAATTTTAGCTGTAATTTTACACGGGTAATTTGTCAGTAAATCAATAAAGTCCAGTAGGAATTATATGCTTTGTAAGCACTCCCAAATGAATAAAAATAAAAATTACGTCCCCAACAGGAAAAATGGGAAAATAAAATTTAATTTGCTCAGAGAATGAAAATGTTGACACATGTTGGATGTTGCACATTTTTCCAATCTGTAGACCTCTGTTTTTGTTTTCTAACTGCCAACATTTGTTTTGCTAGCATAACCTTTTAAAATAGTTTTGTTTATTGTGCTTACTGAATCAGTAATTTCAGATAAAATTTTACAAAGATTACAAACTAGCTTTTTTTACCCCAAAGTCAAAGGTTTTTTTTACAAGTTAATTTTTTAAAGAAATGAACCAAAATTTTATAAACAATATCAACTTAAATTGATTTTCAACTTAATTTTAACTTTAAATGTTCATTTGTTTTTGAGCTAAAATGTAATTGGTGTCTCTAATGATTGAATAGAGCTCCAAACTGAGAAAAATAAAACAAACTTTTGCAATCAACATTAAACTGAACGTGTAAGTTTCATATAGTGACATCCTACTGCTGAAAGCTATTCTAAAATCTGCCAGTTTTTATACATTTCTCAGGAATACATCATATGAAGGAAAAATATATCTTAAAGACATGTTATAGATTTTTCTAAGCACCATGTTATGTTAAAGTTAGCAGTTGATTGATACCATTTTATTTTATTGCTTATTGACTTTATAACAAAACAATGTCTGGGATTTAAATACATGAAATTCAATTTATACTGATTTTGATTTTCCACAAAACCATCAACCTGCTCAGCTTCTGTTCTATAGATTGTCACAGGAGATCAGAAAACATCTTCAACATGAAAAGTTTCATTTCCCTGGAGGGCTTTTTAATTCATTTGCACAAAAATAATTATTTTTTATATTATTTTTTGTGTATTATTTTAAAGAATACATATTACATAGATATTACAGCTGATTTGGTGAGATTTAACAAGTGTAAAACAAAATTGTATCTGTTGACTTTGATCCATTTTTCTATTTTATTCTGATCTGGTTTTGGTCTGTTCATTACTGGAATTCATTAAATTTTATTTGAGCAAATAGGAAATGTATTGCTACAGACAAAAGCTAGTTGTCTATTTAGTCCTCAACCATATGATTTAAAAAAGCAAAATAATTTTGAGGAATGAATGAAAAACGTAATCACAGCTACTTTGGGAAAGATTATCATAGATAGATGTAAAATGTAATCCTCCAAAAATCTTATGAATAAGCAAACTGATTAGACATCTAAGGGAGATATATAAAACTTCTCTGACGTTTTCTGTTTTGGTTATATATATGGTAGGTGTGTACACTATATATTTTTATGTATAAAATTCTAATAGCATTGTTATGAAAATATGATCAAAAATTTCTAAATCAGTGAGCAAAATCATTAAACATTTAAAATATTAGAAAAATATTTTTGTTAATATACAATTTTGCATATAGCTGTGTAGACTTTTAAATTTTTATTATATTTTGTATGTAGCATTCCAATTAACAGTAAATTTGTATTAAGAGTTCATTATTATTTTTTGACACAGCACAATCAAAGAACTACTTAGACTGTTGAAAGCAGTTTTTCCAGTTCACATCAATACCCCATTCTTAGTTACAGTATAAACTATATTTCTATTATAACATTCTTAACAATTTTATGACATCAAATCTATAGATAATCACACATCTATATACTGATCACACATGTATTACAAAATTATAAAAGTACCTGGGTTCCAAAACTTCTTTCTGTGGTCCTAAGATGTCTCTGATATTCACATTCTCTGGGCTGGATTACTTTGATACCATCTTCATTAAACACATAAAACAAATTTCCAATTCCAAGACCTTGAAAATAAATATTATAAAACGTCAGGGAAATCTATGATCATTTCATGTAATAGAGATTACATGGGTGAATATCTAATATTTTTTAGCTTTTTTTATTGCTCTTTTAATTCTTAGGCATCATGTGATAATATAATTTGTAATTAAGATACTAAAAATTTAGACATGTGGCACAATTATCGTAGTCATTTAACTATTCATTTTGTTCAATGTGATAATTGATTGAATCTAAATATACAAGAAAAAAACTGAACATTGAGTTTTTACCCTGATATTTCGAGCTTTAGTTACTCAAAAAGTTTAAATTATCTAAGTGCAGACATCATAAAGATCCATCACCTTTCTTTACTAGACAACAGCCAAAGCCTGAGCTAATCATAACAAAAGAGCAAAACTGTCATAAGTCACTTGACAGTCGTTATACAAATTGATACAACTATTTCACACATTAATAATATAATACTTAAGCAGATCACCAGGATGGTATGTGTACTGCTACCTTTCATGACCATGACATTAAATGCATTGTCACTGATACAGTACTACATTAACAACTAAAAAAAGAAAATATCAGAACATGAATAAATGAATGATCATTTTACAGCATCAGGATGTAAGTTATTAGGTTATAAAAAGATGACACAGAAAAATGGGTTTGAGCTGAACTTGAATCTCCCTCCACTCAGCCAGAGGTAGTCATGGGCTGGCCATCTGCCCAACCAGGCAGATTACCTGTGGGCTACCAGGGGAGAGAAGAGATAAAAGGAGACACAGAATGGGCATCATTACTAAGTTTGGGAACATAAAGGGCACTATTACAAACAAAGGGGCACACATTGAGAATTATTACTGAGAAGCAGGTACAGAGAAGGCATTATTGCTAAGTAATGAACAGAGGGAACATTATTACTGTGAGTGCACAAAAGGGGAAATTTTTCAAAGAAAGGGAAACAGAAGGGGCATTATTACTAACTAAGAAAAAAGAAGTGGCACTGATACAAAGAAAGGGGCACAGAGAGGGCATTATTACTGTGAAGCAGGTGCAGAGGAGGCATTATTAACTAATGAGGCCCAATGGGGCATTTTTGCTGGGAGAGGGCATAAAAGGAGTATTATTACTGCCTATTTAGGTAATACAAAGAAGTAAAGGGCTATGTTTGGGGCACTACAGCAGTATCCCAGAGGTGACAGAGGAGAGGATGCGGGAAGTGGCAGAGGCTATGATCACAATGTCCTTCACTCAAATCTCTCATGCTGCCCTGCAGTACTACAGTAAAGAGGACATCTGCTTGTATGGAAGCAGGTGGTGTTCCACTAGTGTTTCCCTGGAACACACCCTGTGACCAAGCCTGATGGTGGTTGAAGTGTCCTTGGTGTAGTAGCAAAATAATACACAGTAGCCAAAATGGTGCAGTGCAAAAGATTCCTTTACTCCAAGCTAGTTGACATACTCAAGTCTAAGCACATCAGCAACAACTTTGCAGTCTTTCCTAGCAGTCTGTGTAAGAGGTGGCACCATCATACAATTTCAAGAGTATTAACATGCGGTAAAGGAGTTCTACTCTTTAACCTCAAATGAGCCGGAACAGCTCTGACGTGTGGAGCTAAGCCCTAAGCCTCTAGAAATCAACTTCCATGAGGTCTCTTCCAAGACACATTTACCTTACCTCATGCTCTGCCACCCTCTCCAGTGATAAGTCTCTTCCTGTCACATGTTCTTTAGTCTTTCTGTTCCTTCTTAGAATCTGAAGTGAGCAGAAATAAAGCTGTACCTTGGTCTTCCTGGACACCACACCAGTACCATAGGAGAAACTATTAATGACTGGGGACTAGTAATGAGGAGTTTGTGTAGCAGTGAGGAAGCTCTTGGATAAGTGAAGAGTCTAATATATCTGTTTGGCAATTTATGCAGAGATGAGTTGTAGCTGGAAGAAGCGATCATGGCCATCTGGACCAGATAAGGAAGAAAAGTGAATAACTCCATTCAGAGAAGATGTCCCTTATGAGACACTGAATGTAATTGTTAATTTTGACTCTGTGTTGGATTAATACTACTTGTACTGTCATGTGATGACAACCTTAACCGTTACTATGAGGTCACTGTATGGCAGTATTTTAGGTTTTATTAACATAGTGGAAGTGTACACTTGTCTATGAATGTGAAAGTTGACTGTAATAAAATGTTTATATTTGCCACTCTTCTTTTTTTCTTGTAATGATATTTTAGAGAGTAACGATGAAAAAAAATGCAAGATTTGCTATTGCAAGCTTTCTGTACCGCTTTTTTATTCAGTATGTGGTCGGGTGGGGTTTTCGCGTCCAGACTACTTTATAGTCCCAGTCTGACCATGATAACAGATCAATATACAGCCATACCTCTTATCTCTACATACAAGTCAGTGAAGAAATATGATATTACCAACAGAGTTAATGTCAACTACAGTATTATCTAAAATGCAATTTATACAGACTGCATGCAATATGTGTCTTGGAGCTGATAGACATTACCTATACCCTGTTTTAGAGATGGGCGAATTTCTCAAAAACTCGATTCGGTGACTTCGCCGAATTTTCCAACAAAATTCGTTTCGGTCCGAATTACTTTGGGACGAATTGTGTTTAAAAACAGCTATTTCCAGGCTGCATAGAGCTTGTAGGGTGCTGTAGAACGTTGTGCCATGCTTAAATATGCAGAGGGAGCTTGGTTTGGTCTTCATACAATGTTGTGTTTTAGTACGACATGCATATGACTGCCACCGCTCTTAGAATCGCTTCACTATAAAATTCCCTGGGCACTTAAGAGGGCAAAACTGACCAAAAAACTGAAGCGGAAATGTAGCCTGATAAAGTCATGGCAGCGACAGCTGGAAAAAAACAAGCTGAGAGCTACGATCCTACATTAGCGTCAAAGAACCCAGTAGTAGGTTACCGGAGCCACCTCAGATCGCAGCACAGTAAGGGGACGTCACAGCAGGAGTCACCCTGCGAGGCCACAGCATCCGGTGTCATCTACCGGCCATGTGTTGACCACACACTAGGTAATACACTTTCTCCTAGATGACATCTGACAACCCAGCCAAGAGTCGGTGGGTTTGTCAGACACAACCCCTTGTTGTCATGGCCCGGGAGCAGGTGAGGGGCTCTCACCTGTCCTCAACCCACCTCTGTCCCGTTCGCTTCCCACACCCAGAGAACTACTAGGTGCTGTGGCCTCTGCACCACTATACAGCGGGGACCAACTATTTGAGGACAGTGGGCAGCAAAGAGGTGGGGAAGACATCTGCTGCTTCTTACAGAAGTGGGCAAATAGTGATGAGGACAGTTGCAATGGGTGGTTATGTTGCGAGCGGTGAGGCTTTGTACAGCGACACCGTTGAGGAGGACGGCGGTGAAAGGCAAACACTAATCGATGTAGCCGATCGCACATGGGAGCCGGGAGAAGCAGGCAAGGCTGGGACAAGTTATTCTGGTGCCCTAGTTAAACAAGGCATAAAGTGCCCGCCAAACGTAAAATTCAGTCCACTCCATGCCTCCTTGTGCCCCCTTTTCTCCCTGGGATGAAGTTGCGCCCTACCCTCGACTACCCATTGTCCTGGCCCTGGAAGCATTCCGTTATCTCTATATTAAGTTTTAGGAGACGGGAGGAGAAGAAGGAGGCTTTGGACGACAGACAATCTGGGATCTTGGAAAGTATAGAGTTAATGTCTGGGCCGGAGATGTAAAGTTGGGTGTCATCAGTAGTGTGAGCGATTATTATCGACAAAGTTGAAATCGGCACAGTTTTTATGTTGATAGGATTTTTTTAGATCACGCAATAATTTAGGTTAAAATCTGTGCATCATCTATTAATATCGCGCCATTTTCGCCGCTTCCTGTCATTTGGGCGGCCAGGAAATCAGCTTACAGAATAGAGCAGGGTGAGATGAGTGTGCGACGCCATGACTGGGATGTGTATGGTTGCGATTGGCTGGAAAAATCACATGACCTCTTTTTTCATTGAACAGCCTTCCCGTTTATGATCAGTGTCTGTCAGCTTCTATAGCATAGGGCCCGGGGCTCGGCCCGTGTCCAAAAAATCAGCGAAATTAATTTTTATTTTTTTCAAGGGAAAAGGGTCTACTTTTTTAGCGTGATCCTTACAACCTTTGTTAGATCAGGATTGGAAGATTTTATGTGTTAGGTAGAGAATTTTTAAAAGGGGGCAATTTCCCCTGTAAAGTAAAGGGAGGGAGCGGGAGGGGGGGGGGGGGGCCCGGGGCCCAAAAAACCCCGAAAAACTCTTAAAGAAAAAATTTAAAAAAAATTCCCCCAAGACTTAGTTTTAAAACATTGCAAATGCCAAAAGCTTTATTATTAACAGGGTTTTTTTTGAAAAAATTTCCCGGGTATTTGGGGAAGCCTGAACTTTAATTTGGAAAAACATCTTTTTTTAGGGAACTGCAGGTCTCTTTTTTGGTGCAAAAAAAACCAAATTTTATTATAGAATAATTTTTAATAGGGTTTTTTTTCAAATTTTACCCCTTCCAGCCCTTTTTTATATAGCCCCCTTGGGATTTAAATTGAAATTTTTGCTGTTTTTTAGTTGAACAGGGGGGGGGTAGGTTTTTCCTTCCCCCTTTTATTACCGGGGAATACAATTTTCCCGGGGGGGGGGGGGGGGTTTTTTAACACCCTTTTGGCCGCCTAAGGCTTTTGTTAATTGAGGGATTTGAACTTTTAAAAGGGAATCAGGCTAATTTTTGGTTAAAATTTCCCCCCACAAAAAAAGGGGAAATAAAGGTGCCCAAAAAAAATTTTATTAAGCCGATTTTCAATTTAGATATACGTTGGTTTTTTTTCAAAAGGGGCACTCGTAAATTTTGTTGGGGGGTAGAGGGACTTTGGGAGTTAAAGTGAATACAAACCCCCAATTTTTTGTTGGTAGACATTTAAGGTGAAATGAAAGGTCCCAAAAATTTAAATTTTTAAACCTAAAATTGTCAAAACAAAGGGGTTTTTTTTTAAAATTTTGGCAAAATCAAACTTTTTTAAATTAAACCCCAAACAATTTGGGCCCCCCTTTTAAAATTTTTAAACCAGCCAAATTTTTTATCACCCCAGGTTTATAGGGGCCAAAAAAAACCTTTTTATTATCCCGGAAAACATTTCAGAAAACCGTGTTTTTTTTACTTTGGGGCACCAGGCCCTTTTTTTTTTTATTTTTTAAAAGGCCCCCTTGCATTTTAAAATTTTAAAACAAACAATTTTGTTTCAAATTGTGAGAATAGATGTGATTTGCCGTCTTTTTAATAAGAGACATTCCAAAACTCTTCCAAACCTTCTCAAATTTTTATAGTACTGAACATGGAGCGAAATTCAGGTGTAAGCGAGCAAAGAGGGGGGTAGGACATGGAGGTGTCGAGGGTACGAGAGAAGGTGGCTCCTTCCAGTGTCTGGCACAACAAGCATGCCCAGCGGATCGTCATTCTCAGGACCGTCGGCCTGGTCATCGCTGGTCAGGGCCCTGATGAATCTCAGTAACGAACAGCATCGCCAATCTGTCCATCATTGGTTAATGCAACCTCATCCAACAGTCTTATAACCATCCTCGTCCTCCCAGATCCACGGCCACAAATGTCCGTCATCAGCTTCATCAGCAACCGTCCAACATGAAGCAGTCCCAAATTCTACTCGTGTACCCACCACTAAGGATAATCCATTTACTGAAGACCTCTTGATGACAAAATGCGGATGGTGTCAGAAGAGCATGTTAATAATCAAGAGGCCAGAGAGGGATGATTTTTCCTCTGCTCTGACTTGCCCATGTAAACTGGAAGGCCATCCGAGGAGGAGCAGGAATGCCGGTCAATCTGCAAAAATCCGCGGGCGTCGTCAACGCCTTGCAGTCCCTCTTCTTGTTAGCCCCGCAGTTCCTGGATTCAGAATGTTCAGGACACGAAGTCACCTGGTGTTGATGATGATAATGACGACATTATTGCGATCCAACGGGTCTTTTCAGCAGAATTTGCTTGGCGAACGCATCATCACTGGCCGAGCAGAAGACGATGGGGTAGTATGTCCTTAGACGGGTCCCCCTCATAAAGGGAGAGGCTGTCCGCAGAAGTCCGCTTATATGATTCCGCTCTCCAACAGTCAGCGGAAACCCCGCTCCTCGCTATCGCCGTCATAAAAGCCAGGACTCTTCAAAGCCTAGGCCTTCTTTGTAGCAAGCCTCTGATTCCACCAGCGCGATAACATATGCCGCCCTGTTGCCGACAACGCCATAAGTAGAGGCAAGAACGCTTATGTGGTGTAACCACCACCAACATGTCTAGTCCATATCAGCGAATGCAAGATTTAAAATGAGGGGGGGGGGGGCCCCCCCAACACTTGGCCAAAACCAGGCCAACCCGACGCCGGGCCTCCCGAACCACTTGTCACACCCTCTGTCTCCGCCTCCTCCGTCCCGCCCCCACCAAGCGTTAGTCAAGTGCCCAATGTCCTCTCAGAATCATTCTCAGGGATCACCTCTGCTTCAGCCTCCACGACGTCCCGAGTAACCACCAGCACACCAGAGACCCCTCCTACCCCTTTCTCCTTCCGCAGTGTTGACGCCTGCACGCCGTACAGACGGCCAGTCTAGCAGCCAGCCTTCTGTCTCCAGGTTGGGAGCAGAAGAAAAACCATTAATCCCAAACGATGCCCATCCAAAAAACCAAAAGCCTGATGGTCGCATTGCCAGGCTTTTTGGCCTTGGAATGGTTGTCCTTTTCCGTCTGGTGGACACATGATGTGTTACGCCACTACATGGCCTTGCCTGCCACCCCATACCAGATGCCGACAGGCTATCTTTGCCAGAAAGCCGTCCGGCCCTGGCCAGCCACGTGTCATCTAAAATTTCAGCGCGAGTCTGCATCTTGGCCCGGAAAAGTCCCCATCTGACTCCACCGACACCTGTGTGACCTAGTAAGCAGCCAAGGGCCGCATATCTCTGTGACAGCTCACTGGGTGAGCTGGGTGGATGTTCTCTTGGGGGTGACGGTGGCTCTCAGGCTTGGAGCCATGCTCCTTCAGAACCCGACAGGGATGGTGCCAGGGCCTCTTTCCCCCCATGGTCCTCTAGTGGCCATCACGTGCCCAGAGAAACCAGGCCGTGTTGAAATTAATCAGTCTTGGAGATCATCCCCACACAGGTCAGGAGTGGACGCTCTCCCAACGAGACCGACGCGCTGCTGGTGCCAGAACCTTGTGCCTTGGTGTGCCTTGAACCTTGGTGTGCGATAACGGGCGAAATCTGCTGGCCGCCCGTCCAGTTCAACTAAAATGGTGGTTGAAAGACTCCTTTTTCCGGCACTTTTTAAATCTGGTGGGTCATGCAGGTTTGGGGGCTCATAGCTGCGTCCAGACCGGGATATTCCAAGTCCAGTTCAAGTAAAATTATGGTTCAAATCAACTGCCTTCTTTGGCACTTTTTAAATTTGTGGTGTCAAGCAGGGTTAAGGTTCATGGCTGTGGTGCAAGACAGGATAGTGAATGGGTCTGTGAGTTTTTTTTCTGTGGCTTTTAATAACCTAATTGTGTTGCCTAAGATGTACACACGTATCCATTTGACTGTTGTGCTGTTAATTCAAGCTCACCGACCCTGTTTGGGTGGTAAGAATGAAGGTGTTGTTTGCTCCCCATAGACATTAAATGTCATCTGTGAAAATCTTTATCAGTCGACCATCGAATATCATATTGGTTATTGCCGTTATCGACCATCGACCCGATGACCAAAGTCAAAGTAATCGCTCATCACAAGATCCTCAGCATACTGTGGTTTTTGAAGCCATTGATGCTATCAGCTGACCAAAACAAGAGTGTACAAGGTTCATCATTATCGATCGAGGGATAAGAGAGCAGCAGCTATGCTTGTCGAGGCATGCGTCAGCCGAAAGTCTAGTAGTGTGGGCCGGGAGTCAGCAAGGGTGGCAGCAGTTAGAGGGTTGGGAGCCAACGGCCATTATTTAGAGACCACCCAACTTTGCAGTTTCCCCAGAAAGTAGCGGCACAGGGACTCACCGGGTTAGCAGCGGGAACAGTCAGTCAGTGCAGAAATTTGGTGGTAAAATCACCTACTCAGTGGTGTGCCAGTTTTTTGCTAAGACACAAGAGGAACATGGCTAAATGTCGAATCTGTGGCCAGAAAGTAAAGCGGGACCTAACGTTAGTACCACTAACGTGCCCTGCATCACCATCATGCAAGTGTCACCATAAGTGTTCAGATATTGGTGGTCCATCCTGGTTCCAACAGCTGTAGCACCCAGTGGCACGCCTCCCATTTCAGGAAGTCATGCTTCACCACCCTCCTGCCGAAGACAAACTCCCTGTCTATTACATCATCCTACTACCAGTCCAGATACTCTTGCTCCTCTGCACTCATGGTGCCAGCAGTCATTCACCGAGACGATTGCCAAGAGACAGCAGTGCAGAAGCTGACCGTGCTCCTGTCCAAGTTGGTGGTACTGCGTCCCTCCCTTTTTCAAGTAGGGGATCTGCACCATTCAAAGAACTTGACCAGGAAACTTTGCATTCACTCATCCATTGTAACGACACCACGTGTAGTGGCTTCTCTGGAACCACCGCAAGCGGTGGTAGCGGCCACATCCCCAGGGAGCGGGGTCTAAGGAAGGTCCCGTTTTCACCAGAGCCTGCTGCAAGCAGACGTACATTCTATCGGCTGGATTCCTACCAGTCCTACCTTGGCGGCGACTAAGGTTGCTGGTGGCAGCCGAGCACCGAATCGTAAGACGAAACTTTAGTCAAAGGACAGGCCAACAGTCAAGGACAGAGGCGTCGGTCAGGTAACATAGCAGAAAGGTTCGGTACACGGGCAGACAGGAACAGATGAACAGGTGGAAATTGATGAAACAGGAATAATATTTTAACCAGGGGGAAATTGGATGAACATGAAAAAAATATATTAATAGGTTGAAATTTATGAAGCAAGAATAGAATATATTAACAGGGGGAAACTATTGAACAGGGGAAATTGATGAACATGTTAACAGGTAGGCTTCCCCTTTAACACCTTTAACAGGGGAGGGACTATCCTATTTCATTACAAAGCCAGTTTTTGCACTGTCTTTTTCTTCTTTTTTTTTCTGTACCATTCCAGTATTGTTCTGAATTCCATCAAACAATGCACAGAATCAAAATAAGCACCTAAAAACAATTCCTGTAGTTATGTCCCTTCAGTCCAACTTCCCATACGCTGCAATTTGAACAAACTGGTGAGATGCAGAAACTGGATTCAAACCACCATGATTAAACTTCATGATTGTTTGATTGTCCACTGCTGTCCTCCTCAACATCTGGTATCAGAGGCTTACCGCTCTGCCAAAAAAGCCTCCAATGCCACTCTCCACCTCATACTCAATAAGCATGGGATATTGCCCCATTTTCTTCGCTGCCAAGTAGCTGCAGACTGCCCTCCCTCAAAATGGTTCATCCTCACTGTAAAGTTTCGCTGAGCCCCAGACCACATAGTAGATCTCTGGCTGAGAAACTTAAGGACCCGTGGTGGGGTTGAGAACAGGTAGGGCCGCTGACCCGCTCCCGTGCCAATGCCAACTAATGGTTGTGTCTGACGTTCCCACCGACTCTTGCTGGGGTTATTCAGATGTCATCTGGGAGGAAGTGGATACCTCGTCAACCAATCAAAACCATTGCGGTTTGCAGAACAACAACACGGCCGCTAGATGACAGCGGCATTTCTCCTGCCTCCCGAGTGACACCCAACAGCTACGTCCCCCTTGCTGTGCTTACGACCTCTGGGCCTGCTCCAGGAAATTGTTTGTGCCATTGCACTCGCAGTGTGAAGAGCCTTGCCACCTCTCGTCTGACATACTGATTTTGTTCTATAATGTACAGACACTGTTTTGATGAAAGAAATCGTATAAGATAAAAACAACACTACACCAGTATTTGACACCAAATGAACCCACTAACAAGCTTGGGTAAACCTTGGAATATAAATTGCGCTCCACAAATGAGCAGGAAAAATTGACTTGTATGTGCCGTTTAAAAACACTGTGAATTTTACTGATATAAAAAGTACAAACAGCTTAATGTTAACCTTCAGTATATGAATTATGCTACAGGACAAAATTTATTTTTTTGCTGGTGAAAAAGAACTTTCTTTTACTAAGTAAACAACTGCATAAAAATTCTTAGTTAACCCTTGGATGGAAATTTGCGCAAAAGTAATGAGCTGCTAACCATTACCCAGCTTTTGTAGCGTGTTAAAACTGCGTTTAAGTTAAAGAACACAAAACCAGATAACTTGTAATTAAACCTTCGGGTTATGAATTATGCTACAGGGCAAAATTCTTCTTTTGCGCGGTGAAAAAGAATGTTCATTTGAGTGACACAACAGCAGAAACAACGCTGTGAATTAACCTCTGGATCTAAAAATGCACCAAAATAAATGTGCAACCACAAAAATAAGTGATTTGGATTGTAAAAACGCTTTTTCTTTAACTGAATACAACAGGAACACCGGCTAGATAACCCTTGGATATTCAATGTGCTCAGAACTGAGCAGATAGCATTAAAATGTAAATGCAGCTGCAATGGACCGCACACTGACTATCAGTACAATACGCCCACAAAAACAGAATTAGAACGTAAGAGAAGCAGTCTCTGAGACAAGCTGTGACACCCCCCCAAAAATCACTATATAAAAGTGAGTTCTTTAGTATGAGATATCACAAGCAGCGGCGGCAGCACCTTCCCTACACAGCACAGTGGAAAGAGTGTGAAGAGGGATCATGGGCGCCCGACTTATTATAGTGTGGTGGCGGTCATAGAATCCCACAGGTCTCTGATTGCTTCATTTCTGCACATTCATGTAGGCTAAAAACGCCTTTCTTCCTGCCCAGACTTCTTTGCCCCATGTAACCCCATGTGCTTGCATCTATATTATCAATCAAACACACGCTCTTTCCTCGCGAAATCACCCCAAACTTCGACTTCGTTCAGATCGAAGTTTTCCCTGAAATTCTAAAAACAGAAAATCCCTTTCGTTAGAATCAATTCGCACATCTCTACCCTGTATACCTTGTCTGATCATTTTATCTACAATTTACCTGCTCTACCATTTATCTGGCCGTGGTATCTACTATTTAACTTACTGCTGTAACCTCTACTTATTTGACCCCTATATATAGTCTGATCCTCATATAAGCTGTTTATCTGACCACTGTACTGTCTATGTATTGGACAATGACCTGTTTGTTGTTGGGGCTTAGCTAAGGCCAGGCTACAATGACATACATTGGTTTTTATATTCACTCATGATACACATGGTTCCTGTTTTCATTCGCAAACATCCTCTGATTGTTGTAAACTACAACAATGACGCTAAGATCTATGACAGGCACTGTATAGAGGCATCTAAGTCACTTTTGATGCATCTGTAAGAAATATTGAGGCTGAAAATTAGACAGTCAAAGCAAATTGTAGTACCTTAGATATTGTTGTACCATCAACATAATATCCTACTTAAAAATTTTCAGTAGCATGTTTTATTAATTTATTTTCAATGCATTTTGCTAGACTGTTTTTGGAATTTTCTAGTAATCACTTACTGAAAATGCATTAAATTTACTAGAACGTGAAAAATTCACTCTACATCCAATCTAGATGTTCTGGTATAATTATGTCTTAAATGACATTACAAATAATCAGTAAGGTTTTATAGGCAATTTTATGACATTTTACACTGCTTAATTCATCAGCATATAACCTACAAAGCTCTTAGATGCAAAACCAAAAATAATTCAAACTAATTCACTATAAGAAAATATTTAAATTAAATTTTTATTGTCATAATACATATTAAAAAATTATTAAAAAGTCACAAACATGATGGACAAATAGAACCAGAAACAGTGGGCACTAGATCATGATCAAAGTAATTAATATAAAATGAAAATGTTTTATATAGACCAATGCGATGGCAAAAAACCCCAAATACAAACAATGAGCGAAGGCACAAAAAAATATACACAATAATAATGTAAATAGAATACTAGTAAGGAAAAAAAAAGAAAAGTGCCTAACCAGTGTCAATAACCAACAATATAGTAAATCAAATACACAACACAGTGATACATATGCAATGGTATGCAAGAATCTAAAGTGCCAATGCTTTAATAAATAAACCAAAAGTATAAAATACTAAAGTGACAGTGCTATGAATCAAAAGTGCCAATGCTTAGCAATGAACAAAAATATAAATAATAGGGTAACACAATGCCATAAATCGAAAATTGTTCACAGTATACAAACAGTCAAAGCATGATTACCCACTGCAGAGTTATGTATTAATATATGGTACTTATTAGACATTAATAATTTGTTTTGAGCAATTTAGTTTTGGGTTGTATTAATTCCTCAGTAGTCAACCTGACTGAACCTAAATATAGTGATGAGCGATTACGTTGACTATCGTCATCGGGTCGATAGTCGATATCGGCAATTACATATGATATCCGATAGTCGTTTAATAGATTATTCCGCCGATGAACCATTAAAGTCTATGGGAGAGGAACAGACAACCTTCATTCTTAACCCAAGCAGGATGGAGATAAGCTGAAATTAACATCCACAAGCAGCAAACTGTAAACGTGCTACATCATAGGCCAAGACAATAAGGTTATAAAAGCCACAGAAAAAAAATCACCAGACCATTCACTATCCCTGTCTTGCACCACAGCATGACCTTAAACCTAGCATACCCACACAATTAAAGTGCCCAGAAGGCAGTATGATTGAACCAACATTTTAACTTGGTAACTGGACATTGGAAAAACCCTGTCCGCTGGAACGCAGCAGATCCCCAAACCTGCATGATCCCAAGATTAAAAAGTGCCGGAAAAGGAGTCTTTCGTACCACCATTTAATTGAACTAGACATTAACTAAACTGTCCGTGTTACTGCATATGACCATTAACCTGTCATGACCCACAGATTAGAAAAAGTGCAAGAAAAAGAGTCCATCTTCACCACACCATTCTTAAGGTAACGGAACATGTGAACTAAACCTGTTCCTGGACCGCATATGACCATTAAAACCTGTCTACCCCCAAATTCAAAAGTGCGGGAAAGAGGAGTCATTCAACCACACCCATTTGAGTTCAACTGGACCATAAACTATACTGTTCCTGTAACCGCGCAGTATTAACCAATAATCCTGTCTGACCCACAGATTTAAAAGTGCTGGAAAAGGAGTCTTTCAACACACCATATTTATTGAACAGCACATTGACTATCCTGTCCTGGACCGCAGTATGAACCATTAAACCATACTGACCCCCCAAATTAAAAAGGCCCGGGAAAAGAGTCTTTCAACCACCATATTAGTTGAACTGGGGCAATAGATTATATCGTCCAGTACCGTGCAGAATACCGATAAACTGTCTGACCCACAGATTAAAAAGTGCCCGAAATAGAGTCTTTCAACCACCATTTTAGTTTCACTGGACATATACTAACACTGTCCTGGGCCACAGCATGAACCCCTAAACTTTTTGACCCACAGATCACAAGTTGCACTATGCTATTTTGGTACAGTGACTTCACATTCAGTAATATTATTTTGGTAACTGACGATTTGTTGACCAGAAATTTATATAGGAAGTTTTTATTTATAGTTTTAACATTATTACTAGAGATGGGCGAAATTTTCCCGAAATTCGGTTTGTTACTTCGCCGGATTTCTCGTGCAAAAAAATACTTCGTTCCCGAATTACTTTCCGGGACGAATCAACGTTAAAAACACTAATTCCAGGCTGCACAGAGCCTGCAGGGTGCTGTAGAACGTTGTGCCATGCTAAAATAAGCAGCGAAGGGAGCCTTGGTTTGGGTCTTCATACAATTAGTTGTTTTAGTAATGACATGCAGATGACTGCGCCAGCTCTTAGAACGCTTCACTATAAAATTCCCTTGCACTTAAGAGGGCAAAACTGACCAAAAAACTGAAGGGGAATGTAGCCTGATAAAGTCATGGCAGCACAGCTGTAAAAAAAAAAGCTGAGGCCACAGGTTGTCAAACATCAGTGGACAGAGTTTGGAGTGATGGCAGCAGCACACAGGAAAATCATCCCATAAGGGTCAGCAGTTGGCACAATTGAAAATCTGGAGTGCAAAACACAGGAGTTGGCCACGATTGGCACCATGATACAGTATGCTAGGTTACGGCATCAGCCCAGCACAGCATGAGGTCCAGACAGTGGCACAATGACAGTGTGTAGGTCACGGCATCAGTAACAACAGCAGCACTGAGGTCAGACAGGGGCACAATGACATTCTGGAGGTGGCAAAAACAGGATAAGGCCACAGAGTGTGGACAAAGACACAGTGTGTTATGTCACGGCAGCAGCCACACAGCAACATGAGGTCAGACAGTGCCCAATACATCTGGAGGTGGCCAAAAACAGGAAAAGGCCACAGAGTGGCACAATGACAGAGTGTGTAGGATCACGGCAAGCAGCCACAGCAGCAGCATGAGGATCAGAACAGTGTCAAAATAACAGAGTGTGTTAGTTCACCGAGCATCAGCACAACAGCCAGCATGAAGGTCAGAAAGTGGCACAATGACAGTTATAGGTCACGGCAGCAGCCAGCAGCAGCAGCATGAGGACAGACAGTGGCACAAATGGACACAGTGTGTAGGTCTCGGCAGCAGCCACTGCGCACATGAGGTCAGACCGAGTCACGAAAGACATTCTTGGAGGTGGCAAAACCGAGTAGGCCACAGTATGTGGGACATGACACAGTGTGTAGGTCACTGCAGCAGCCACATAAGCAGCATAGTCAGAGAGTTGGCACAATGACACAGTGTGGTAGCCACCGGCAGCTATGCCACAGCAGCAGCATGAGGTCAGACAGTGCACAATGACATGAGTAGTCACGGCAGCAGCCACAGCAGGCAGCAAGAGGTCAGACAGTGGCACAATGACATTCTGAAGGTGTGCAAAAAGAGGAATAGGCCACAGAGTGCACAATGACAGAAGTGTGTAGTCACAGCACAGCCACAGCACAGCATGAGTGTCAGACAAGTGGCACAATGACACAGTGTGCAGGTCACGGCAGCAGCATCACAAGAGGCAGTACAGTGGTACAAATGACTTCTAGGAGTGCAAAACAGGAGAAGGCCGCAGAGTGGGACAATGACACAGTGTGTAGGTCACGGCAGCAGCCACAGCGGCAGCAAAGGGGGTCAGACAGGGGGAAAAATGGGCACAGTGTGTAGGTTTACGGCAGCAGCAGCATGAGGGGCGACAAATGGGGACAATGACATTCCGGGGGGTGGTAAAACAGTAGTAGGCCCTTCCCCAAGGGGGGTCCCCCAATTTTGACAGGGAAAAAATTTTGGGGGTTTGGAAACCCCCGGGGGGGCGGCAGCAGCAGAGGTCAGACAGTGGCACAAAGACATTCGGAGGTGGGCCCAAAAAAAGGAATAGGTCACAGAGTGGCACAAGCAGAGGGGTAGGTCCCAGCAGCAGCCCAAACAGCAGCATGAGGTCAGAAAAGTGGCCCCAATGACACAGTGTTTAAGGGCAACCGGCAGCAGCCACAGCAGGCCCCATAGGTCAACCCGGGCCCAAAAACAGTTTGGGAGGTCCAGGCAGCACCACAAACAGCAATTTAGGTAGAAAAGTGGCACAAGACGTTCGGAGGTGGCCCAAAAAAAGGATTAGGCCACAGAGTGGGACAATGACACAGTGTGGAAAGGGCCGGCAGCAGCCCCGCATGAGGTCCCAAAAGTGGCACAATGAAAATTCTGGGGTGGAAAAAAAGGATAGGCCACGAGTGGACAATACAAGAGTGGAAAAACGGCGGCCCCGCCGCATGAGGTCAAAACAGGGGGAAAAAAATGCATTCTGGAGGTGGCAAAAAAAAAGGGAAAAGGGCCCCAGAGGGCCCCAATGGAAGTGGTAGGGCACGGGAGCAGCCCAGCAGCAGCATGAGGTCAGACAGTGGGGACAATGACACAGTGTGTAGGGGCCCCGGCAAACAGCCACAGCACAGAATAAGGTTTAGACAGTGGGACAATGACACAGTTGGGAGGTTCACGGCAGCAGCCACAGCAGCAACATGAAGGGGCCCGGGGCAAAGGGGGGTGGCAAAAAAATAACAGGGGAAAATGGGGGGTAGGCACGGCAGCACATGAGGTCCCGACAGTGGCACAATGACACAGGGGGCCGGGTAGTAAAAGGCTCCGGGGGGAGGGAGAAACCACAGCAGCAAATGAGGTCCCCGGGGCAGTTTAGGGAAAAAAAATAAAGGGGGCACCGTTTGTAGGTCACGGGCCCGGCCCCAAACGCACAAAAACAGGGCCCAAGCCAATTAAGGTCCCCAGAAAAGTGGCACAATGACACAGTGTGGGGGCACGGCAGCAGCCACACACAGCATGAGGTTTAGAAAAGTGGCACAATGGGCAATGTGGGGGTGGGTGGCAATACCAGTTCCCAGTAAAGATGGGTTTGGGGGCAGATGGGAAAAAACCTTGGGATACATATGTGTGGCATCATGGGTGGGAGCACAGAATAGTGGGGAGGCAGGTATTTGAACCCCGACCATTTTTCACAGTTTGGGTGAGGGGGTCATGGCTGATTTGTCTGACCCTAAGGCATTGGTTGTGGGAAATCCCGGCTGATCCACCCTGGGTTTTATCTTGGAAAAAATGTCATTGGTTTCCACATTTTCCCCCGGGCAAACGGGTTTTCCTTTGGGGGAAAAAATGGCCCCCCCCCCACGGGAAAACCCCCGCCCCCTAATTTCCAAACTAAATTGGGCCGGGCAGGAACTTCACCCCCTGAAATAAATCAGCAAGTTGCGGCCACACATCCAGTTTGGATTTCCCAGGGAGTCCTCGGATCTTTTAACGGGGTGGCAGGTTTCTTTCCAAGTAGGCCACCAAACCCGTTTGGGTTTTGGGGCTGCCCAGGGGGTGCTGCTGCCCGCTTTGGGGATTTTCCCCCCTCACTAGGCGGGTGAAGGAAGCTGCTATCAGTGACCCCAGACTTGGGTTTCTGCTGAAGGGGGCTGGTACTTTCTTCCCACCCACCTACCCTTTCCCCCGCAAACCGCGGGAGTATACGGAGCCTAAGAACCCCCCCCTTCCCGATTTTGTCAAAGGGGGGACCCATGCCCCACATAGGCCGGCCAAATGACTACGGAGGATTTCCCTAAAAGTATTTTAGTTTTGTCCTCCCTCTCAATCTGGGGAAAAAATCTCCCATTTTTGGGCCGGTTTGCGATGGGGCCAATAGAGTGGGAAACCCCGAAGTTCCCTCCCCCCCGCCGGAGGGTGACAAATTTGGGTGTCACTACCAGGGAAATCACATGGGTGCGGGCCCCTCAGCACAAGTGACCCCCGAGGGGCTCCCGCCCCATCCCACTGAAAACTGCCCCGTGCTTGCGGGGCCCTTTTGCCTCATCTTCTCATCTCCAAACTACCTCCTCCACTTTCTACTGCTCCTCCCTCTTTTCACCTGGGGAAAAAAATCCCCTCAAATTCCCCCAACAATTTCCTTTTGCTCCCCAAAGTCCTCCTCCTCCCCATTTTTAGTCCCCACCCCAACCCCTTTTTGGGGCCCGAGAAGTAAATCGCCAATTTTTCCATCCCCTGCCCCAAAAGATTTTTCAGCACCTTTTTCCAGGAAAATGAAGCAGTGGAAAGACGTTTTTCATCCCGTAGTCCCCGGGGACGACAAAAAAACGTTGCCTCCCCCGAATGGCCTCAAAAAAACGGGAGGTGTCACGCATGACTGGGCCCCGGGTTTACATCAAAATTAAAACAGGGGAGTACTCCTGTCCACCTGGATCATCAAAAATCGTTTAAAGCCTTTATCTTTTTATTTCAGTCGGTCCAACTTTTTCAGCTGGAATTTTCCCAAGGGTGGAAACAACACATTTTCATAGTTTTTTTGGGGGGACGTTCTGCTTTCTTGCAACTCGAGGGAAAGGGGTTTCCCGGCTTTGTAGGAAAGGGTGAAGTGCATGCAAAAGTTTCCTGGCCTTTTTTAGAATCTTTTGAAAACGGGGGAAGACTTCAGGAACCTTTTCACAACCAGATTGATTCGTGCGCATGCAGGGCGGAATGGACCATCCCTCCTCGGTGCAGCGCGGACACTATGTTCCTTCCATTGTCCTGTCCGCCTTGGTTCCGATTTGCAGTTGGCGCGGAGGAGGGGAAAGCACACAGCTGATTTCTTGCTGCATGACGCGGAGCAGTTCTACCTGTGAGTATTCGTTCGCCGAGGCAAGCCAGGTGTTGTGAACTGCGTGACCACCGCTGTCCCTACACATGTGGTATGATGGAGCAGTAACATGTGGAGGTGAGATGTTAGTGTTGGTGGAGGGTAGAGGAGGGCGGTATTGGCACAGGAAGCAGCAGTTATTGACAACGTGGAGGTGGAAAGCGGCATCTCTGTTCCAAGTTGTTGGTTGTCATGGGCGGAAGCACATTCACCCAGTGGGCGTTTATAGGACATGTACTGGCCCTGACCGTTAGTTATAGCTCTCCAGACGTTTGCGCTTGCCGAGCACATTGGAAGCAACCGATAAGCTCAAGGGGACTGGCCACCTTCTGTTCTACATATTATGAGTGTGGGTACTGCCCTTTTTGGAAATGAAAATTACGGCTTGGAAACTCTCCATCTCGGTCGGCACAAGCCATAGAGTTCTCTCGAAAGGTTGCAGAGTCCCACCATTTTTGGCAAGGGTGGGATTCTTCACCAACAATTTGGAAGAGTACGGTAGGCTTCTGCACCTAGGATGGTTGGACGATACTGTTGTCTCTTTGCAATCGCCTTCGCCCTAAACGCGACGCGGGCACCATGAGTCGCGAGGGAGCAGGAGCATCTGGACCGGGAGCTTGATGGCAAATAGAAAACAGCTCCCTACTGCAGAGGGGTGGAGCCTTTTGGACTGGCTGCAATGGGATGCGTTGTGCACTGGGCGCTGCTGTGCTGCTGCGGCGGCAGGGTGGACCCAAATCTGAGCCACGGTTTCCAGGCATGGATTGGGACGCTGCAGTGTTGATTTCAGGGCCGTACGGTGCCAACGTTAGCTCCTGGCCACGCTTCACTTGCTGCTTACTGCTCGGTTTGTTTTAGCAAAGAACTGGCCACACCGCCGACGTATTGGATTTTTATCCGCCACGCTCCGCACTGAGTGACTACTGCCTGCCGCTGCATCGCTGAGCCCCTGTTGCCGTACTTTCTTGGGACCTGCGAAGCGGGGTTTTTTTTTACCCGGGGGCCGCTTTGGCCCCCTACCCCCACACTGCTGCTATCCGGCTGACTCCGCCACACGCCCCAACTTGGGGCCCTTCGCCGTGCCTGTACCCCGCAAAAATGACCCCCCTCTTCCCCTGCATTGAGGAACCCCTTTCCCCCTTTTCACCCGGTCCCAAGTGCGGTCGGCACATATCATTATTTTGTTTCATTTTCCCCGCTTTTCTCTCCCCGGTCTTGGTATGCGAGGCTGCCCCCTCACAACATGCCCTCCCTTTGGCCACTCTCAACATTAAAATTTTGCCGCCTTACTGCAAAAGCAGAGGGTATTGGCCCCATTTTTTCCCCTCCCAAAGTAGCTGCTAAATTCCCCCCTAAAAATTGTTCTTTCTTCGTTTATATAGTGGCAGCTGACCCCGGGAAAAAATATTAGATTTTGGCTGGGGGAAACCGGATGGGACAAGGGGGGTTTGGGGGGAAACAGGGGGAGGGCGTGCCCCCGTTCCGGGCCATCCCCAATTTAAGGGGTTGTGTTGACGTTCCCACCGACTCTTGGGGGGGGTTGTCAGATGTATTGGGAGGAAGTGGAGGACCAAAGTCAACCAATCAAAAACCCCTTGGGGTTTTGGAAAACACCGGCCCCTAGAGGGACAGCGGCTTTTTGGGCCCTCCCCGGAAACCCCCCGCGGGCAAAGGGTCCCTTGGGCTTTTGTGCCCCTTTGGGCCCTCTTTTTCCAGGAATGTTTGTGCCACTGCCACCGCAGGTGCGGGCCCTTGCCCCCTTCTTGTCGACTTACTGTTTGTTCTAAAATGTACGGGACACTTTTTGATAAAGATTCTGTTTATAAATTTCACCCTGTATTTGACTCCAAAGGCCCCGGGGAGTAAACAAGCTTGGGTAACCCTTGGAAAAAAAATTTGCGCTCCAAAAAGGGGGCCCGGAAAAATTGCCCCTTGTATGTGCCTTTTTTAAAAAATTGTGTATTTTATAAACTTGTAAAGGTTTAATTTAAACCTTTCGGATATGAATTTTGTACAGAATTTCTTCTGGGGGCGGTAAAAAAAGAAATTTTCTTTTACTGAGTGCAACGGGCAGAAAAAAAAGCTTTTTAAACCCCTTTGGATGTAAATTGCCCCCAAAGAATTGAGCCCCCAAAATTTTATTTGTTTGAAGCTTGTTAAAATTTCGGTTTTTTTTTTTACGAACACAAAAAGGGAGATTTTTGTAATTAACCTTTGCTTGTAAAATTTAGGCTACAGGAAAAATGTATTTATTTTTGGCGGGGGATAAAAAATGAGGGTTTTTTTTGGAGGCCACCACAGCTGAAAAAAAAAAAGCTTGAAAAACCCTTTGGGAATGAAAATTGCACCAAAGAATTAAACCACCAAAACTACTAGCTTTGTTAGCGTGTTACCGTGCCTTTTGTTTTTTTATTTCCACACAACAAGAGAAAAAATTCAAATTTAAAAAAACCCCTTTGGGCTTGTTGAATTGGGCACAGGAAAAATGTATATTTTTTAGCAGTGAAAATTTGACGGTTTTTTGGGGTCACCCGGGTTTAAAAAAACAACCCCTTTTTTAAAACCCCCCACCTGGTTTAAAAAATTTTGGCGCCAAATTTTTGAGCCCCACAATCTACTGGGTTTGAAGCTTGTTCCAAACGGTGTTTTTTACGAACAAAACCAAAAAGTTAAAATTTTTTTTTAACTTTGTTTGTAAAATTAGGTACGGGAAAAAATTGTATATATTTTGGCGGTTAAAAATTTGACGGTTTTTTTGGGGGCCCACCAAAGCTGAAAAACAACGTTTTAAATTAAACCCCGGGATTTTTAAATTGCGCCCAAAGCATTGAGCCACCCCAAATTCTAGCTTTGTAGGTTTTTACAAGCCGGGGTTTTTTAATGCTACAAAAAGAGTTTAAAATTGAAATTTAAACCTTTGTTTGGTGTTTTAGGTACAGGAAAATTTGTAAATTTTTTTGGGGGTTTTGAAAATGAGGTTTTTGGAGTCCCCCACAGTTGAAAAAAAAGTTTAAATTTAAACCCCCTGGAAGAAAATTTGTGGCCCAAAAAATTTTGAGCGGGCCAAAAATGGTGGTTATTTGAAATTGAAAAAAACGCTGTTTTTTTAAATTTGGAAAAAATTTGGAACTGGTTTAGATCCCCCTTGGATATTCAATGTGCTGTGAGCAGATGGATTTAAATGTTTTTGCAGTGCAGGGGGGACGCCACTGGATTTCGACCCAATCCCCAAAAAAAAATCAAAAATTTGAACTTTTAGAGAAGCAGTCTTGGAAAAGCTGAGACACCCAAAAAAATCGCTGATAAAAATACGTTCTTCAGTAAGAGCTTTCAGCCGCAGAGCACCTTCCCAGTAAGTACAGTGAAAAGGAGCGTGAGCCCAGGTCGTCCCCGGACTTATATAGTGCGGTGGGGTCCGGGAAATCCCTGGTCCTCTGATTGGCTTCTTCTCTGAAAAGCCCCATGCAGGCTTTGCCCTTCTTCCTCCCGGGTTTTCTTTGCCCATTTTAACGCCTGTCTCGCACCCAAATTTTTCAAATGAAAAAGCACACTTTCATTCACCCCCCCCCTTTTTTTTTTTTTTTTTTTTTTTTTTTTTTTTTTTTTCAGAACCGAAGTTTTCCTGAAATTCTAAAAGAAGTCCCCCTTTTGGGTTGGGTTTAATTCGCCCATCTTAATTATTTTCCATTTTGGGGTTTTTTTTTTAAGTTTGATTTAAAATTTAAATCATATGGGAAAAGTTTGGGACCCCTATTTAAACTAAATTTTTTTTTTGTTCTAAATATTTTGGGTGGTTTTTCAACAGCATTTCAATTTGATATATTAATTTAAATAATATTGCCCCATTTTTTGTTTGTAAAAATAAACCCCATTTCAATCCGGGGTTTTTTTGTGTCCATTTAGTTATTAGATATATAAAAAAGAAATGGCTGTTGCAAAAAACCCAAATATTTTTGACCTAAAAAAAGTTTAAGATTTAATTTGGGGTGGAAAGGGCCCCCAAAATTTTTTCTATGGGTTTTACAAACTAAACCCCTCCCTGCCCCTTTTTTAAAAGGGATTTTTTACCGTTTTTAGTTTTGTTAATTTGTCCCCCACAAACCCCAATTTAAATAATTCAAATTTTCCCAATCTCCCCAAAAAAATTCTTAATTGGGGGGGGAAGACATTTGCCCCCTGGCTTTTGAGACTGAATTCAGCCAATCAATTCAATGGTTTCATTTTTCCTCCAAATCACTTTTCATTGATTAGGGACAGACTCCCCTGGAGATCAAATGATGCGACCCATAGTGACTCCAGCCCCAGAAAATTTTAAGCCTCAAAATTGTGAAATTTGTGTCCAGCCCTGGCCCCTTTTTGACACTACTTAACCTCACAGAAATTACCTTTTTCAAAATCTGATTTTTTAGAGAAATTTGAAGCTCTCGTGATTGCCCCTAACGGTGAGAGCCAGTGCTGTCGTCAGCCATCTGTTAACACGGGAGGTCCAGCTGCCAGACTTACAGTGGGTGGTCGTGTGAGACCAGGCTAGCGTCTGTCATCTATTAACACGAGGTTCAGCAGCCAGGGCCGAGTTACAGTGGGTGCGGTGAGAGCCAGGCTGGCGTCCGTCATCTATTAACAGGTAAAAATGCCATTATGGAGCGCAAGAGCAGGTAAACAGTCGTGCTGAAGCAAGAGTGCGGAAGCGGAAGTGTGAGTAAGACCTCCAGCCTTCCTCAGTACACAGTCAAGACCTGGGTAGCGCTTGCCCTCCGTATGAGTGCGGACCAATTGATCTTCACTTGGAAATACTGGTGGTTAACGCTCCTGTTCCACCAGGTGCCCTTTTTCTTGGCATTCTTTTTCTCATTTTACTCAACGTGCTGGAGGAAATTGTCTCTGTACTTTGTTCTCTGTCCGTGCTCCATACTCCATGTCCTCTGAATAACCTACATTGGTCAATTTTTTCTGTACCTCCCTTGTACAATTCAGAGGAATTTTTTTACCAGCTATTTTGTACATTGCAAGTTTTTTAGTAGTTTAATTCTAGAAAAACATTTTTTAAAATAGGATGGAATCCCACCATGTCTTTGTTTCTCTTTTTTATTGTATTAAATGGGTTGTCTCAATACAGGAATTGATAGCTATGTTAAAGATCTTGCAAAAACAAGCATTTTTGCAATATGTGTCCATTAACAGATGTGTCCTACCTATTCCTGTTTCTGACAGCACCATCACCCTGAGCACTCTTGACAATTGTGAAGAACAATGTTGTTAGAAACACATTTTTTTATAATAGGACCTGTAGTCTAGCTGCATTTCACAGCAAAATGCCCCCAAAATTCAAAACATGACCCATGAGCCACTTTTGACAATTGTGAAGAACAAATGTCTGTTAGAAACAACATTTTTTTTTATATAGGACCTGTAGTATAGCTGCATGTCACAGCCAAATGCCCCCAAAAATTCAAAACATGACCCTTGAGCCACTTTTGACAATTGTGAGAACAAATGTCTAGTTAGAAACAACATTTTTTTAAATAGGACCTGTAGTTAGCTGCATGTCACAGCAAAATGCCCCAAAAATTCAAAACATGACCCTTGAGCCACTTTGACATTTTGAGAACAAAGTCTTTTTTTT